>CAMXCT020000424.1:240000-305118 GCA_947184155.2 Cladocopium goreaui
CAGGAGTTTGCTTGGAGGTGGAGGGACAAGTAGGGAGGAGAAAGGTCTTGGACATTGCTTGCCTGCACTCACCACCATCACCACTACCACCACCATCACCACCTTCATCATGACGATAATCCACCCTGAACCCCCAGAAAATTCAATGCCTAGAATAAACTTGAAAATGGCTGTGTTTCAAAGCTTCTACAGCCCAAAAAATGTTAATAGTCGTGCTTCTCCGTTGAGATTGTAATGCGTCGCTTCCTGGCTTTCAACAGTTACCAGCTTTGCTTTCCAGATTCTCTAAATTAGCTGCCAACGCTACTAAGGGATACTAAGGGCGTGCTTGTTTGTTTCACAACATCCTGGTATCAATCGGGAGCAAAGAATTTGAGGCTTGAGGCCTATTGTGTGACCTAAAGAGTAGGAAAGTTGATGCGCGCGTGTATGAGTAGCGATTCCTCAGGGGGCTTGCAGGGTCAGCGATGTCTATCAGATATCACGTGGACGTCTGAGGACTAATTGGAGCAGGACCAGAGACAAGCGTGTTGATTGTAGGTGATCAATCAAAATGATGAGAACCAACGCAAGACGATTTTGCGAGTCGAACCAAGACAGCTGGTGTTAAGAAAAAGTGATTATGCGATGCATGTTTGCAACCAGCACTTATGGGGACACATTCATGATGAATCAGGTTTTGCATCGACGGCAATGAGAAGGAGCTTGGGGGCGAGATTGGAGGTAGGAGGGAAAGGTGCCTGAAAAATCCTTTGGCAATGCAGCGCGCGGATGCTAAGATCAACTTTTCTGGAAAAAGGAAGGCTCGGACATGAGACAGGCACCGGTGTTCATCAATATTCTGATCGTTTTTCTGACTCCACAGATCTCCACATTCTGTTCACGTCGAAAAATATGGTTCTCCCAAGAAAATGAGGAATGTCTTGGAAATTGCTTTAAAAAGTGGTTGCCCAGGGGTGGTTCAATCTCTTTGGTTGTTTGCTAGAATCTCTCAATTTGGTACTCGATTTTTTTCACGCCAGGCATAATGATTCACCACGTTTCACAACCATTCCGGGATCTTAATATCTTAGCATATCTTAGTGCTCGGTACTGGTCAGCATCGTGTCAATTGGGGGGCAGCCTGTGTCGCAGCTCCAGGGCTGGAGTTGTAGCCAGTGGAGCCATCAGTCACGAAAATCGCCATCCTCCTCGACGAAATAACTGGATGATGTCTATCATACGAATCATACGATGTGCGTACACCTGGAAAATCGGGCAAAGAAGCATTCCAAGGATGGTGAACTGATACGAACTGATGTGAACTGTAGAATTTAAGAGAACTAAATCATGAATCTAGCAAGCATCCAGTTAGAAGAAGGCTATGTTGCACTTGACCCTCTTCATGAATTTTGAATTCTCTACGATGATGATCGGGTAGGAGGAGTCGTTGTATCCACGTCAAGAAACTGCATTTGATATCCATTAGGGTGGAGGGAAACGACGAAGGTGACGATGGCGGTAACCACTGGACCCATGTATCATCCGTCCTTGGACCTCTCAAGCTCCATCAGCACCTTGGAAACGCAGAGGCTGTCTGGTTTTGTCCACTCTGTGAAACTGGTGGAGTTTGGATCTTTTAGATCTTGCATTCCTGGAACCTAGAGTCAATGCGCCCTGCCTACGTATCCCCTAACTGAGAAGGGTGGGCCTTGTTGGGCCTTCACTGCAGATTTGTGAGCAGTTCATCTGCCCTCAACTGACAGTCTTGTTGTTTCTAAGACGAATGCAATCAGACTCCGGCCAGCTAAGCTGTGCTTTAAGGGGGAAGGTGCACGTGTTTTCAAACTATGCAAATGGTAACAGAAGACAGGATTTGAAGCGTTGTCACATTGGGCGCATGATGTTTCCACGCTTGCCCCTTTCCTCTGAAGATTGGCCCAATTCCCAGCATTCTGAGGAATCTGCCAAGACCTCACGTGGATGGCCGCACTAGCTTCCGAGCCACAAAAAGAAATGGCTCAACGGGGACGTTGAATCATCTTTGTAGAAAATGAACTCCATATCATATATTACACACTCCTTCGGTGGGAATACGTCCAGTCAACCTTTGACCCAACACGCAAGGTCTCTTCTAGCTTTGGACCACTGGGACACCACAAATTCACCCGGAAAACTAAAACCACTTGTATACCCATACTTGAATTCACGAGATGAATACTGCAGGCGAGTCTAATTCAGATCCAAGGCTTTTCAAGCTTATGATCCTACTGGACTGGCAGCGATGGATCGTAATGCTGCATGTTTTCGAATGCTTCCAGTGGCCGCCCTATTAGGGGCTTTTGATGCGGTCCATGTCACCTGCCCTGTAGATCACCCTGGGATCCGGGTCTCTGTGGGGACCCAAGCCCCAGAGCTTTGAAGTGATGGTTCTACATTGTTCTACCACATGAATGTTCTTTATGTTCGTTGTTGTGAGTGGTTCTGATCTTGGTGGCTATGATTCCAGATCAGTGTACATAGTGGGCAGTCTTTCGCATGGATTTTTTCTTGATTTAGCTATTGCTGCATATGCTTCTCCGGCCACGATCAAGGAGTGTCAATAAACAGTAAGAAACATATCCGCCATGGTCCGTCACGCCACTTTCAAAGAAAAGCAGAATGCATTCCGCAAAACACCTCACACCCCAACATCCGCAACTGTTTGAGCTATTTCGCTTGGATGCTGCGTTCGGTCTCTAGTTGAAAGCAGTTGAGCTGATTCCCAGTCCACTGCCCGAAATCAACCCAACCTCACGTCTCAGCACACACCCCAGCCTGAGAGGCAAAGGCACTGGGGATATATCGAGTAGATCCTTGAGCCTGAAGGGTCTATTTGCCCATACAACACATGTTGTCACACAAACTCGCTAACCAACTACAACTGCTTTTTTTATGTTGATGTTCAAATGGGTGTTCGATGAACTCCTGAGCATTGGAACAAGGACCTGCAACCCTTCAATCATGGCCTGACATGGTACCTGCAGGCGGGCCCATGCAAACTCAGGTAGCTCCACTCAATTCTATAGCGACCCCTGGTCATATCTATCTTTTATCATGCAAGTTGTGTTTTACATGTTCAATTTCCTCCGTAATCTCTATAACCAGGTATCTAATGTACATAATTGTACATACCAATACAAGTGTCTGTAGCTCCAGCTTCAGCGCACATTTCATCTCCATGTGTGGTGCTGATCCAATGACTGCCACGCCCGAAAAGTCCCCGCACGTCGGAAATCACAAGATCAACTGCTGTGGCGGCCTCACAAGGAACAAAATGACATGCAACAGGAAAGATGCCCCAAACAATTTGAACAGAATGTGAGGTGCCAGAGCACACTTGCTGCGGCCGCACCTGGGTGGCACCATTTGCGACTGGGATGCCTCAAGGCGACATCATGGTGATATCCATTTCTGGACAGCAAAAGAGTCGTTCACTTCAGGGGCCCCGAGCTTTGAGTCAGAACTAACCAAGTGTAAGTCTTCTAAAGAAATGTGTACTGTGCAGTTTCTCGGTTTAACCAGCACTCTGTGACCACTTCGCAACCATTCCCTCACAAATTTGGTTTTAAAATCATCAAAAATCAAGCGTTTGTCTATCTTTTGAACATGGAAAGGTTGTAATCCTAAATGCCCATGTTTGCTGGCTATTTGCTGGTTATTTAATGGTTAACCATGTGCAACCAGCGGTTCCCTTGCCTCGTTTGGCCATCTGCAGCTCCAGGTGGCCGGTGCTCAGCTCCAAGCGCCGCGTGGCAGCGGGGTTCCTCAGCGCCCGTCTTTGGTAGTTCTACATATGGGAATTCTATGATAATTGTAAGGATTTATAGGGTAATTATAGGGTAATTATATGGTAATTATAGGGTAATTATAGGGTAATTCTGTGAGAATAATAGGGTAATTCTATGATCACTATAGGCTAATTATATGGGAACCCCTTCTCGTATTTTCAGTGTAATTCGATGTAACTATATGTAATTACTTACATATAATTCTGTGGGAGAAATATGTGTAGGAAGCAACTCATGAAATTTCACTGGATTTTATGGGTATATGGTTGGTTTGTGATTTAGCTTCAAGCCAAAACGAAGTCAAAGAATGGGATTGAACAGGAGCCCTCGAGTGGACAAAGTTCCCCACCAACGTGATAGCTCCTTTGCTTCGCAAACCATATCAGTACTGTGTGGGGACACATCTCTCTCAAACTTGTCAAATAGCGCTGTGATTGCATACGGAATCCGTATCTAAACAACTGTAAATCATCAGCCACGGTAGCTTTTTAATGGCGGCATGTGAACATTCACACGCACGTAGCTGCCACTGGCCGTGGAGTAGATACCATTCCAGTTTCTTCCTTGTGATGGTACTGGGAAAACAGTAAGCCTGGCAACAGACCAGTTGGCCGAGTATCCATTGCTGCCCCAAAGCCAACGTGCCCTCATTCACAGTGTGAGAAAGAATCAGCACGCAGGAGCCACACATGGTCGCACCTTTGAAGCCAATTGGAGGGGAAACAAAAATACAAGTTCTGGTCGATCCATTGGTTTTTCTTTTCAGCAGATTCAAGAAAAAGAATGACTTCGGCCTGGAAAGATGTGATGCAGAATCTTGGCAGCCTAGTGTGATCAAACCTTCCAAAATTTTCTGGCTGGGATCTTGCAAGGTTTGTCATGAGAGATACCTACTGTCCCATAGTTATGCTAGCTGGGTCATATAATCTTATCCTTAGGCCATGTAGCAATTTGCCTTCCTGCACTTTCAGCAAAACTTGCTGACTCACGAGCACAACAGCCATGAGTGCACTTGGAATTGTTTGCTCTTCCAGTCCTTGCAGTGGTCCAATAAGTCGTCTGAAACTCTCCAGCTGTCACCAAGCCGTCACCACCCTCGCCTCTAGGCATCGCCAGCTGTCGCAACGCGCGCCAAGCCCAAGTGAGTCGCCACCTGAATCGTGTGGGACCATCCAGAATCCAGTGTCCTTTTCTCGGTCCTATTGCCGGTCCCGAAGTCTAATACGGATCCTGAAATAAAACAGGTGTTTCATTGTTTTTTTCTATATAGATTCTGAAAATAAATGAAGAGATAAATAAATAAATTTATTAATACAATAAATTAACAAAGTAATATATAAATAAATGATAATAAATGAATGAATAAATATATAAATTATTAGTAATTATTAAAAAACCCTCTTGCAAACCAAATTTGTTGTGGTTTGCACCAACTCGTTGACCTCCACCCGACCACCCGATTCGGACGTGCCACCTATGTGCCCAGCTGGAGGCTGAGGTAAAGGGTGACAACAAGGAAGTGAGGCCATCCACCACCACCTGGGCCACAGAGGCCTGGATGCTCTGAGATCTAGTTGCTCTGTGTTGCTCTGTGCGGCTGTATGATACAGATACAACTTGATACAACTGCATACAACTGCTATCAATGCCAACAAGGAATCACTGCTCTGACAACTCGGACAGGGCCAAGGCCAGGCCGGGGCTAGGTTGCTAGGTGGATAGGCAAGCGCCCTTTTGTCAGCACATCTTCTGTTCTGCCATGCTTGTGTTGGCACACTGTCAAGATCTGTCAAGGCTGCAAGGAAATTCCACAGCCTCACCACAAAGGATGGTGCAGCTTACCCTGTCCACAGAAGTGAGAAGTTCCTTTCCCCTTGGCCGCTCAAAAAGGACCACTGTAGCCTTGTTTATGTAATGCTGAAGAGCTCAAGGGACTTTAGGGGATTTTAAAATGGCTTTGAGGAACTTCACCAATACTTTGGATGACCAAACGTCCAAGCCAAAGAACTACAGAGGCTTGCGAGCCTCAAAGGTGGCTTTCCAGCCGGACTTCTTGTCAATGAAATAGACATGGCCATTCTGCACAGGTGAAGGATCTGCACACCAGGACTCGATTTGTTCAGCCACTTCATCAAGATTAGCCCATGTGTTAAAATCAGCATCTGGCATTGCTTGTCGATTTTGCTCGGTGTTGAGGATCTGCGGGGCCAAACCAATGGTCTTAGTGCCACTGGGCAAGGAATCTGACTCCGCCAGTGACCGGACCAAGTGATGTACTGCCACCTTCGCTGTGCCATAAGGTAAGCTCCAAGCTGTGGGAGACCATGCCGCAGCTGCACCGGGGAGGATCAACAGCCCCCCAGTCTTTAGCATCTGCGACGAGACGTAGGATGCCACGATGGAGCTGTAAACCGAAGATTCGACCATGGCCATAGTGGTGGCAAGCACTGCTGGATCCTCCGCAGTGCCCATAGCGAAGCCACCTGCCAGGTTCACCACAGCATCCAAATGTGCCAAGTTTGGCAGTTGACCTTTCAAAAACTCCACCAAGAGCTGTCCTCACCAGGGAAAGGCTGGATTCCCATGGGGAGTCTTGCTGGATCATTTCAACTTATATTTCAAGTCAAACATCTATATTCTGTCCCTGACACCCATGACTCATCCTCCAAGAATCGCAGTTGGGGTGCTATAATTCTGGCCGCAAGAGAGGCCAATGGATCCCAGTCAACGCTGATCGAGATCGTGCTCTATTCATATATACAGTATACATACATATTATATAAATACAGTAGTATATATACAGTAGTATATACAGTAGTACATACATCTGTGTGTGTGCGTGTTTCCAATCCCAGGTTGTCCTTGTTGAGCCCTCTCGGGGCTGTCAGATGGCAGCATCTGGCAGAAGGAGAGGCCTTTGCCAGCCCCTTTCGGGAGTGTCAGGTCCTGAAAGAATCGCAATGGATGTCCCCCTCCATGAAAATAGCTTGGGAGGGGTAGTGGACCTTCAAATTGTGTACTTGCTCACTGCCAAAGTCCATCAAACCCCTCACACTGCGAGCAGGAATAAGACTCTCTGATGATCTGGAAGAAACTAATCAGTATAAGCAGAAACAATTATTCAAATTCGCGAGACCGTAGACCTGTATCTCCAATAGCAATGGTTGTATGCTCGTCATGGCTTGTTGTACAAACAATACAATGATACTGGATGGTGAGAGACTTTTGGCTTCTAGGACTTTGACATCCTGGAGTCGCTCAAACACACATTCAATACAATGATATAGTACACTCTAGTACACTATGGACTGTAGTGTACCTGGAAAAGTTTGCCAATCATCTGATGGGGGTCCGCTCCAATGGTATGCCAGTTGCTCTCCAAGAACTTTTCGCTCACTCGCCGTCCAAGCTGACCTGCAGCACCCAAAACCAACACCTTCCGGGCTGCCATGATGCCACTGCTAAACCTTCGAGCCACCGAAGCTATGTTGGAATTGGATGGAATTGGTTCTTAATGCAAAATGTTGCTGTGATACTTCACCCAAAATGTGGCGCTTTCATGCACTTTCCACATCTGGACCTCATGTCAAGGCTGCCATAGTGGTTGAAGCCAGCCAAAAAGCTTCGGTCAGAGACGTGTCGTGTACACTGCTTTAAGCCGTGCAAAATAAGGTAAAGCCATGGTGGGTTTTAAGACATGCCCAGAAAGCAACCCAAAGACACTATCTGAACTGTGTGCAACTGTGCAACAGGGAAAAAAACTACTCATTCCCTCCTGTACGGTACAAATACATGTTTCCCTTCTGAAGTAGACCATCATACATCGGAGATCCTGCAGTTGATCTTGGCTTCTGCAATTGTCCAACACCTCTGAGGGTCCAGCCAAAGGCTTGGAGTTCTGCTGGGACTTCAAAGTGTCTCCAAAGCTGAGAATGATCTTGGCAAAGTCCTTGCTGGGTAAAATGTGTCACCAAAAAAGCTTAAACAAGTTGCTAGGCATGGTCCTGACTTGAGTTCTGTCAAAACCGCCCATCAATTCACAGCTCCAACGGCTCCAGTACCACACAGTACTTGTTCGACTTGTTCGACTTGTTCGACTTGTTCCCCTTCCAGTCATTTCCATGGAACCATTCATGGAAACATCTCCCCACTCACTCAACCACTCTGACAAAGGATCTGCGAAATCCATGGCTTGGTAGATGCGAAGTCGATCCAGAGCTGCTTCATTCATCTGGGGGGCGGGGAAAACTGAGCTTGGCGGTACTTCATGAGCTTTGAGGAAATCTGCACTATTTAACGTATTTCCATGAAGGGAATATTTCGAAACAGTTGATTCAGTTGATATTTGTCGTGGTGGAAAACTTCTGCATCTGCTGTCATTTCTCGATCTCCACATAGAAAGGAACCGTCCCGATAGGGGGGGTGGTGGTTGAACAACCAGGGCGGGCCTGCCTGCCCCCCCCCCACTGCCGAGAACAACCTGGGGGGGTTGTTGTTCAATTAATCCCGGGGGGTTGTTCTCGGCGAAGGGGGGGGTGAGGTAGCTTTTCCCTCTATTAGGGGAGCCCTGGAGACCTATGAACACCTGCGGACAAGAAGTGGCTGCTGCACTCTCTTTTTACACTACGCGGTTTGCTGCTAGTCTTGAGCCATGCGGAGTGCGCATGAGAGATATGAATTAAGTATACATGTCAACATGCATGAATGCGTTGTGAAGACACGTAAACAAAAATAAATCACAAACAGACACAAATTTTCTTCGTGTCGGAACATGCAAGTCTGTTTCACAGGTAACGCTCAGCCTGTGATCTGCTGTGAGACGGTCCGAAGACAAAAACAAAACTGTACAGAAGCTACTCTCCGCTGTTGGAAAGCGGTATTTTCTATTGGACGAAAGCGACCGCAAATGCGGAACATTGCAATTTTTTGGGGCTACAAGCCCATAGTGAAATAGTAACCGTAAAAACTCAATTCGTTCCTCCTTCTTAGCTCACCGGTCTGATAAAAGAAAATGGACTGATCCGGTGTCTGCGGGATCATGTCAAGCCACGATCCGTCATATTTCTGGACCCAACGCTGTCTGGGTATCTGGTACCCTGGGACGTATTCTACTTGAGTGGTGTTGGGATTTACTCTGTAGTGCGACGGCTGATCATAGCTGTAATCGTAATTACGAGATACGGAAGAGCTGGAAGCTGTTCCTTGGTTAAGCCATTGTGTACCCGATATTCGGGATGGAGGCGCCGGAGGTTCAGGTACGTTGATCGGCCTTTTTCTGGTCGTTTGCCTCTGCTCAGTCTGCTGAGATCTCTCTCTCCACGGCGGTGGAGTCTTCGGCGGTCCCGGTGGATCAGGAGGCGTTCTTGGCTGCTGTGCACCTAGTGTTCGTCCGGGAGCCGGAACTGGAGGAGCCTTTACAGGCGGCCTAGCACTAGAGGAAGATCCTGATGACGTCGGAGCTGGTGATTCTTTCAAGGATCTCGGTGCAGCTTTATATTTCACAGGTTCAACTGGTCTGGCCTTTGCTGCTGGACCTCGCACAGGTGCCGGAGGCGGTGCTGGTGTTTCAGCTCTGGGTCGATATGTTCTGGTCCTGCTGACCGATCGACTTCGAGTGCGTCCAACATTTCTGTGAGAGTCAGTCCGCAGCGGCGGAACACTATCTCTCCTCTCTTCTCGTTTTTCGAGATATCCTTGAGTTCGCTGCATCCATTTTTCACGTCTTTTATCTTCAGATTCCTTGGATCGGATGCGCATATTTTTCAATGCCTTCAACTGGGCGTAAGCAAGGAGAGGTGAGTGCCATGCACAGTCCTTTTCTGCCAGACCAAGGTCGTATGCCATCAAATGTTTTAGCTGTTCAACATCGTTCAGCATAACTTCGTCGGAGAAGGCAGATCCTGCAAACCCATCGGCAGAGGCTGATTCTTCTTTTGCACGTGCTTCCGTGACAGCGATCTGCTTACCGTAACAAAGAGAAATTAAAAGCATTGAATCACAATCAGAATCATCTCCACGCATACTGCGGATGTAATTGGCTGCAGTGGTCGATGAAACTACGTTATACGTAATACGGTTTATCGGGCTGCGGTGAAGATTAATCTGCTGAAGGAAACGCTCCAAAATGTCAATTAAAATACATGTCCGGTAGTCGGAGTGATCGTCTGCCTTAAAGCTTCGCTGTGCGAAAAGATTCCCGTCACCGGACAAAAAGTCGCACTGATGTTCGATACAGCTTGCGACAAATTGGAGCCATTTCTGGCACGTTTCTTTATAGGCATTACTCCATGCGTATGAGGAGATATGAAAAACCGCAATGCGGCATTCAGCTAACATGAGACGTCGGACGTCATGAGTGTCGGCTCCAAGATTCACTTCACAAGCTTCCACGCCGGAGACGGCAAGGTCGTCATCTCCGTCGATCTCACAGATCGAGTGATCAAGAAAATCGAGTGAGGATGCAAGTGGGCGATCGTGCTGGTACACCGTAGATTCAGCATTTTTCTCGATGTCCGGTTTCGGAACACGAGTGCCAGTGGAAGGATCAACAAATTCTCCTGACGTGTTCATGCCATGGCAAACACGAAAAATAGCACCATGCAAAATCCAAAAGGGTGCATCTTTGGTAGAGGTTTCAATTTGGTGATGACACAAAAGTTCAATAAAGGAGCCGGTATCATGTGAGCCACGGATAAAAATTGCAACGGACTGTGACTGGATGTGCGGATGCACTACCATTCCAATCATACCGTACTCATCGGCTAGTTCTCGATGGACGGCAATGCCACCGTACTCATCGGACGCCTCGCACAGGCACACAATATGGGCCGCATTACGGAACACTAAATGTGGCAATGCACGGTGGTTGATATCAGTTCGTACCCATTTTGGAAATTTGGCACAACCTCCGATAAACGGAAGACGGTTGATGTGACCAAGATTCAAAGTCAAAATACCAAGCTGATACGTGTCCTTCTGAAACTCATGGATGTTCTCCTTAGTGCGCTTGGTAACACCAAGGATTGCTCTTTTACCAAGAAGGCACGATCTGAAGAGTTCCAATAAACGGAGAATCTCTTCTGACTTAAGGTCACCGCCATCAGGGTACTTGAAGAAAGCCTCAGGTCGCCAGATCGGAAGGGGCGTCTGGTCCTGGGCATCAACAAAGTGCTCCTGGAGAGTCGGAATTCGACATCCAAATGGCATTTCATAAATGTATTCGGTATAATCAAAATCTTCAATTCCATGACGAGCAAAAGATTGAAGGTAAGTGTTTCCAATTGAGCGGCCCTCACGCAGATGCGTGATCAGTTCCGAGAATTTGTCTTGGCGATTTTGAGCATGCTCTCGACGTGTTGCGCCGAAATACGACGACTCAGCCAGTACGGCATCAACCAGTTCTTCGATGTCGAAAGGTGAGTTGGATGAGCCGATGCTGTCTGGAATAAAGTCGGAGGACAACTCTGAGGAAAAATTAACAATATTATGTTTGCAAGACAAGCCGCAGGTGCGGCATTCCAAGCAGTAGGCAAAGCCACAAGGGTGGCACCAGAACATTGCCTCTGAACATCCACATTCTTCAAAATTCTTACAGCATTGAGGACCCGCAGGGCGAGGAAACCATTGAATTTCTTCCGTGTCCTTTTTAAACTTAGTGAAAAACTTTTGGGCGGCGTCCGCATCGCGGAACAAATCCTTTGCCTGAGCGTTCATTTCACGGCGTCTTCTGGTCTTGACAACCTGTCGGCGGCCGCCCCAGGGAGATGCTGCTTGAAGATCAACTTCAGCGTCAGGATCAACTTGGCCGGATGCTGGATCGGAGCTAGCCGCAGCGGCGGCATCCTTCGGTTTCCTTGGCATAGGCTTGGCCTTAACAGGTCCTTTGGGAGCTTCACTCTCCGAGGCGGAAGACTGCTCCTTGTTTCGCTCTTTGGCAAGATGTTTCTTAAATCGTTCGGAAATTTCTGCCTTGAGAGTTTTTACTCTCTTGTCTGCCTCGGTCTCAGGTGGGCCAAGCTCTTGGTCGTTCGGAGTTGCTTCTGTTCGCAGAGGCCTGGCCGGACCGGAATCGGCACTACGGAAACTTTCCAAAAACTTCTTTACAACTGGGAGTTTCTCGATTTCTTCTGCCACATACTCCATATATTCGGAACGTGACCATGTGAAACCATCTTGTTCATTCTCATTCTTCTTCTCCCAGTAAAGTTGATGGTGGCAGACATGCATGGCAAGGTCAATATTGGATGTATAATCATTCATTCGCCTTAGCTCTCCCGGTTCCGGTGCAACAAGCCAGGATCGATCAACGAAGGACCAAACACCGCAAAAGCGATTAAAAGGCACGGTCTGATCTGTGAGGACGTACCTGTTGTGAGTGATCACTGGACCAAGGCCGGTAACGGCACCAGGTCTGGCTATTAGGATGCAGTCTGATTCGGGACGTAATACGTCTCTGATCGTACTGAGTGCAGAATCAAGAGTGAAATGCACATGGTTCCTTCCACCACGGGTGCCTCCTGGGAGCAAACCTAGTCTTCGGATGGATTCAAGATTTTTCTCGTTCGCTCCATGGACGAGGTACCTTAGTGGGAAAACATCAGGCTTAAACGGGCAATGCTGAATTTCAACCTCAGTGGAATGTCCACTCTCAAAACGGATAAAAATGCTCGCAATGTCGAGACCATCAAGCAGGTCGGCTTGGCTTTCCCTGTTGACCTCATCATCGAAGTCTGCCGGCTTAAACCACGTGTCCGGTATCGGAACAATGCCTGGTTGGAAATCTTCGGTGGTTACATAGCCGATCATGGCCCTGGCTTTGTTAGAGTCGCAGATTACGTGGGCCAGGGGCATAAGGAAAGTAACAGTGTTTTCTCTCTGTCGGACCTGCATTGAAAGCTCATTAGAGTCAAAATCTTGCAAAAATTTGGTCCTTCACGGTACAAAGCGCGAATTTTTCTGGCTGTGCCAGGATGGCTAATAAGCTCATGTAAGGACAATGATCCGTCACGGTGCATTAACTTCGTATGCCGAAAGATATAAGACAAGTGACGTGACATGGTCTCATAATGGCTATCCGCTAATGCGGAATCATGGTCCTCCTTGGTCTTGATACCGGATTGCTTTCTGAGGACCTGAGAAATGCACTCAGCAAAAATGCGGCTGTTCGACTGCACAGAGTCAAGAGGCGCGCCGAATGCATCGTCTATGGCCCGGCTACGAGATTCGTATGTCCGGGTGTCGCGATTTTGCCTTCTGTCTGGATTACCGCCACGCGGTGTGTGTTGTGGACGGTTGCCACGAGAACTACGAAAGCCACGTGGTGTGTAATCCGCAGAGGCGGAATGATCTGTGCGGCCATGCTTTGAGAACTTCGGAGGCATAAAAGGGAAGTGAGTTGGTCACCTTTTGATGCGACCTTTGAGAAATCGATCTTCAACAAGATCTTCGAGGTGTCTCCAAGAATTGGCTTCTGGGTTCAAGAACAGTGCCAAGGGACGTGAGTCCGGGCGTCGCGAAAAAGAAAAACAATAAGAACCCTGTGAGCCAAGAGATTGCAGACACAAATTTTCTTGAGACGAAAATTTACTCCTCAAAGTATAGCATGGCAAAAACATAATCAGAAATATCTTCATTGAAAAATGTTAATACATTGTGCGGCTCTGACAACGTTTCAATGACCCACGTAGTCAAAAATGCCTTATGTTTGAGTAACGACCGGAATGGCGGGTGCGTATCAACATTCTCAAGTTTGCCAGTGGTAATGGATGACACTAACTGATCTGGTTTTGCTGTTGACTTTGTAAGTGGATCAGCTAGACAGTATTCACTTGCAATGTGGCTCAGGTCATCCAAGTGTCCAGTGTTACTTTCATGTCTTAACATTTGTATTAAATGATGGGTCTCCTTCTGTTCAGGTAAGTGTGTTGTCTGAGCTGTGGTGACTAAATTGTTTGCGTCTGTTCGGATGTGTATGGGGACGATCTCACCACTGATGTCGGCCCAAAGTGCACGCAAAAACAAACAGGTTCCAAAACATTTCATTAAGGCATTCAGTTCGGCAACAGTAGTGGATTGTGTTGTAGTGGTTATCTTATGACTCTCATAGTCAATAATCGACCCGCGGGTTGCTGAGTTGGAACCGTCTATACGGTGTGTTTGCGTGTCGTAACCGGAATTGCGGTATGTTCCCTTGGAAGGCAATTTGCGGTCTTCGGCTAGGAAAATGACATGAGCACGCTGACTAGACTTATCACTGTTGTTACGGTAGGATGCATCAGGCATGCCAAGGATACGCTGAGAACCCTTCAGAGGCCAGAATCTACCATCTACATATTGACTCTTGAGGGTTCGAACAACCTTGTTGATTTCCCTGACATCACCTATGGTCGGACTAGCAGCGGCTGAGGCACAACGCGAAAACTTGTAACAGATGTGGACCTGTGTCCTACTCTGTAACCAATTAAGCTGTCCAAGAACTGATCGATAAGCGGTGTGAAGTTGAGGATTGCACTGGATGTTATCCTTCAAGGACTTATCAATCTTGACTTCTTCAACTGCATCGACAGCAAGTTTCTGGTCAACAGAAATGTATGGTCCATACTTGTCATGAGTCTTCCATTTGATGCGTTGTCCTACAAACATAATGTCATTTTTGTCTTCTGAACCTACAGCAAAGTTCTTACGCAGACTGGACAAGACCTTGGACTCAAACACCTTGTCACCTGCCATGAACAGGTCATCGACATGAAGACAAATGAAACCATGCGGTCTGCGTCCCTGAGCATTGTTTCGGGCTACCGGATCCATAAGATGGTCAATTGCTTCCGAAATAGTTACCTGTTCGGTGGTTACACTACGAGGTGGTTGGTAGGTCCTTGTCTTAGAAGTACTGTCATACAGAACATAGGTGCATCTATCTGCGCGTGTGGGAACAAGTCCACAGTCTAGTAAGGCTTTATCAATGATCTGCCACCAACGGCGTGGCGCATCATTAAGACCGTAACCAGGTTTCTTAAGCCTAGCACCAATGTAAGGTGGATAACCATACTCAGGTGGAATTTGACAAATAATGTCTCTAGTTTCATCATAGGCTTCACCTTGGAGGAAAGCGGTCTTTAGGTCCATATGGTACAAGTCCCAGTGATAGTTCGCAGCCAGCTGTGTTGCACATCGGAAACCTGCACGTGATGCTGCTGGACTATCAGTTTGCTGGGTGTTCTTCTGTTTGTCCTGAAAACCCTTGAGGACCCATCTTGCCTTACATTTCTGGAAATTACCGTCTTTGTCTTTCTTTACGGTAAGAACCCATCTTCCGGCAACGAAATTCCGAACTCTGGTTTTTCTCATGTCAACAAGATCAAAAACTTCATTATCAATCCATGATTGGCATTCAGCCTTCTTTGCATCTAAAAACTGTTTGGCAAGTTGTCTCTTCTCTTGTTGAGTGGCTTCCTTTCTCTTCTTGCCAACAAGATAAGAAAATTTGTCTGTCATGGAGTACAATGTCATAAAAGCCTTGTCTTCTTCATTAATGCCGTGATATTCTTCAATGATATCAGATCTAGTCTTACGGCATCTGGTGCGCTGTCTCTCCGAGACAACGGAATAAGACATACCAATAGAATTGGAAGATTCAACACTGCTCAGAGCTACTGGCGAACCATCAATCAATCTGGGCACAGAGAATGAAGCAGTATTACTGCACAATTTTTGTTCCTGTGACAGGAAACACCATTTTGAATCATCAATAACAAGATCATTATAGTCAAGAGTCTCATCAGTATCAGTTGAACCATAAGGAATTGTTTCATCTGTGTCCTCTTCTGGTTCTTCTTCTTCTTCTTGCTCTTGCTGATCTTGAGTGTCTGGTTGAGGATCATTCTCTGGCATTGGCGATGGATTAAAAGGTTCGTCTCCGTCTAGCGGAAGTATCGGCGGTCCATTGTGTCCAGATGGTGCGGCATCTGGATCAGGCTCGTCATCATCAAAGTCATCAGGCACAGAATCGTGCTTGGGTTTCTTCGGTTTCGAAGCGTTTGGTGCGACTACAGCGGGTTGTGTGGTCGCGTTTGGTGTGACTGATGGCTGTGTATCACCCCCCAAATGGTTACTAGGCTGAAATTGGGTTGAAGACGCAGGAGGCATTTGTCTAGATGGTCGAGCCTTAGTTGCAGGTGGTATCGGTGGATCACCTGGTGGACGCTTTGTGCTCTGTGTCATTGGTGTGTCGTCAATATTTGGCGGTATGATCGTATTGGGCACAATAATTGTATCTGGAGCAACAGGGATGCCAGTGGCTCCAGGAAATGGTGGTTGTGGATGATCAGGTGGTGATGATGGATGAGGTGGCAAATCTGGTGGATCATCTTGTGGTGAATGCATCTCATCGTCAGGCATATCATCACTTGGTCTTGGTGGTGAATGAAATGGTGTGTGAAACTGATCATCATCAGGAGGAAAGCCGGGATGCGGCGTGTGCGGTTCGTCAGGCATAGGAACATCTGGAAGTTGTGGTGATGAAGGTGGTGTGTTAAGATGTTCAGGCGGATGTTCATCATCTTGGTCGTTGTTCTGCTGAGGTGGAAGACCCGGTGGAGGGTCGATGTTGGTGTTCTGTTCAGGAATGTCATCTGTATTATCTGTAGGGATACTTCCATCATTGTTCCAAAACAATATTGCTGACCAATGGCTAGCAATCAACTGCGACATATCTCTAGGATGTACGCGCAGAAAAACATGAGACGCATCTTTCTTCTTCCAAAGTAAGAGTACGCCGTGTGTGTGGCGGTATTCAACTCGCAATGACTGAAAACTACCACGAAAAATGATCGCGTTGTCAAACATGGACGTACTTAGATACATCTGTCTGACATGTGAGACATCTTGTTGTGCTTCGATCTGAACAGGATGATAAACATTACCAGCGGGTAGAGCATTAATGCGGTTGAGCAGGCGTTTCGTGTAATAGTCACGTACTGGAAGACCCTGTTCGTACAAGTCAGTTGCCAACACCGGATGCTCGGATGCCGTAAGAGCGGCAAGCTGATTTTGCACTCCTCGCAGTTCATCGAGATTCAAGTCTTCCAGCAGGTCTACTGCAAGTGACAGCTGCGATGGATAGAGAGCCCGTGAATTTCCTAATGGAAGGATGCATCTGATCAAAGTACTGCAAAATCGGTATGGATAAACTTGTGCCAACTTCGTTCTTGATCCATATCCTGGAGCACTACCTTCCAATGGTTGATGATAATGTTTTGGATCATTTTTGGACTTACTATTACATCTCTTGAAAACTGGATTCAAGACTCCCTCTAGTAGTATCCATTTGGGTCTCTCATACCAAATGCGCACATATCTAATGTTCCATAGGTTACGGTATGCTTCATGAGAAGGCGCTGAAAGTGTTTGGTAAACCAAATCTTGGAAGTCGCAGGATTTTCAATGATGAAAAATCTGCCATGTTCAATCTGATAAAGAGCGACTCTTGCACAAAATTCTACCATGGGAAGATACTTTTTCCTTTTTTGATAAGTATCAGCAGGATCATTAATATTCTGCATTTGACTCCATGGTCCACAAACAGGTGCCATGTGGATGATTTTTGGCTGTTGTCGCTCAATGACTTCCATTGCCTTTCGCCGGCCTTCGGCAGTGAGCAAGTCGTAACCTGTGCGGAGGTCTATTGGAGCGCCGACTCGAAGTCCTTGCATTGCTGCCGCTTGACTAAGCTTGGCGGAGCCGCTAAACAGCTCAAGGAAATCTAATTTTCCGGTCATAGCTGGCTCCCATGTATAACAACCATATGTAATACCTTCAGGACCTGTCTGAATGGCATCGTGTTCTATGATGTTATTTGCATGGTCATCAGAGCGGCATGTGGACTTCACTGCTGTACAGGCGCCCTTGGCCGAAGATTCGGCACCGGCGGCAGCTTTGGCCGAAAAGTCGGCACTGGCAAGTGCAATTGGTTCTAAAGGAATGTCAATATCCTCAATAGGATTATGGTCTTTTCTGATTTTACTGATGTTGACCTTCACGATTCTGGTTCCTAAATCAACTCCAACCATACTGCCATCTACGGAAACCAACTTTCCTTTTATCCATTTTCCTCCATGTGAACCGTCTGATTTGATTTTTGATTTGTCTTCGGTCCAATAGTAAACTTTATCTCCAGGAAAGAATGGTCCATCACTAAGTTGAAGTTTACTCGCAATATCTCTTCGAAGGTCATCTGATTGTTTTGCCTCTAGAAACTTTCGCATCGCCAGTGACCTTAGTGCTTCAATCTGTCTCTCAGGAGCAGGGGCCTCAGTCGTGAGCTGAGCTGGATTCATGAGCTCAATCGCCGTAAGATCGGCAGGTCTTCTGCCAAATGCTAATTCAATAGGAGTGACACCACCGAGTGTTACCATGGTGTTCCTTGAAATGCAGGCTTGTCTCAACAACTGTTTATAAGTAATGTTGGCAAGCAATGGATCATCTTTCAAGGAAATTAGCATTAATGAGACCTGTTTCTTAAACATGCGAATGGCTGCCTCAGCTCTATTTGGCCATGGTGTTCCTGGTCCTAGAGAGATTGGCCTGATGCTGTGCCGGTTGTAGTAACTCTCCATCTCTATGCCCATGAAAGCTTGATCGGCAACAATGTATTTTGGATTCAGCTGATAAGTTTCAAAGTATTCTTGAAGATGGGAAATCGTCACCGGATCAGATCTGTTTTGAACTACAAAAGCAGTAGGTCAAAGAGGTTGCACCATCATACATAAGCAGGAATTGAAGTTTTGACTGTTGATTGATCGGAACTTCTCCATGATCAATGAAGGTAAGTTCACCAAAGACTTCACTTCGGATTCCTGAAACCTTAGCTCTCGATGGTGCAATCCTGGCAGTGGAACATGTGTCACATGATTTTGTAATCTGATCAAATTTGTCATAGATTTCTTTTGGCAACTTCAGAGCCGATGTTCTTCTCTTGAATTGTTCAGTGGTCATGTGATAATGCTTCAAATGCAACTTGAGAAGTTCAGTGGGTGATTGAAGCTTATCATGAATTCTCTGAAGTGCTAGTGACAAAGTTCCCTTAGGTGACGGTTCCTTTTTCTCTTCAAGTTTTACTCCAGCTTTAGGTTCCGGTTTGACTTCAGTTTCTTCTTCAATCTGAGGTTCCCGACGTCTTGGGATACCGTCCTTCGAACCGGAACTTGGCCCAGAGGCCACCATTGGCTCTTCATCGGGATCAAAAGGTTGAGCTGGTACTTCTAACTTACTATCAGGCTGAATTGCTTTCTTGACAATCTTCTTGGAATCAGGCTTGGCCGATTTCGGCACCTCTTCAGGCTTAGGCTCTGATCCTTTGAATCTCTTGCAACCTTCTTTGTTGGTGTGTGGTCGATGTTTACCATTGCATGCTGGGCATGTGATGTCTTCGGACTGAAAGCTGTACATCGGTTTCCAACTGGAAGTAGCAAGAGCCATAATGTCAAGGACTGGATGGTTGGATGTACTGACCGCCAATGCGGTGCGTTGCATTCCAAACAGTGGACAAGTCATGAACTCACCTACAGGAGTGTGCTCAATGTTCATGCGAAGATTCCTCATTTGTTCAACTGAAAAGAGGATAGGAACCTTACCTTTGTCCAGGATGTCAACGCATGTTGTGATCCAACCAGTTTGTGCACGATCATTGCGAAAATGAATCACTAACCTTTCCTTGACTGTAGATTGTTCTCCATTGGCAAATGAAAACTTACTTGAACACGGTTGCTTAGAAAACCAAATGTGATCACGCTTGGGATGTTGTTGGCAAGCCTGTACAAGGCGTTCAATGGCAAAGCGGGATCCCATGGCTCGAGTGCAACCTGAGTCAAGGATGACATAAGTCGGATGAGAACCTAAATCTACATATTCACAAAGCAATGCTTGTTGGGCACCATGATCATAATTTAGGAATACACACTCTTCCGTAGAGACGGAATCGAGCGGGCTTGTGCGCGGCTGAAACGAATGCAGCTCACCGTTTCCGGTAGAAACACTCTTCTCAACTTGGCGAATGCTCTTCAATAGGGACCTGTTCAAATCAGAAAAGCACTGGTACATCACAGACACGAACAGAAGCACGAATGTGAGGGCCTCTACAAGTTCGTGTCCGAACAATCGGAACAAGCGGATGCCTGAAAAACAGAACCGGTTGATCTTGTCGGTCTGTCCGTCCTCGAAATTGACGTCTGAATGCTTGTCCTCGGAGTCGGTCAGTTCCTCAACGGAAACAAAATACGACCAATTGTACCAATCACCTTGGGAGTAATCTCCGTCATATCCATAGTAGGATTCATAACCTGACCAGTCATCTGTCCAGTATGTGTCATAGTCGTAACTCCAGCTTTCTTCGGCATGGGCTGCTTCTTGTTTTTCAGGGGCATGTGATGCACTGGATGATGCAGCCTGTGCTACATTAGCTTGTGGAGGTTGTGACAAAAATGGATTGGTTCCTCCTTTGTTCTTCGCATCACCTTTTCCTTTTCCTTTCCATGAAGGCATTCCTTTGAAAGAATCCTTTCCTTTCATCATTCCTTTCTTGCCCTTTTTACCTTTTCCTTTACCCTTGCCTTTTCCCCAGAAAGCCGTGTCTTGCTGGTCATCTTCCCATGCTGCAAAACCTTTGCCTTTTGACCTCGAGCGGAAGCCGGGTCTTGATTTCTTTCCTCCTTTCTTGCCATAACCCTTTGGTCTACCTTTCTTGAAGGACCTGCCGTAGATGCGGCGCTTAGAGTATGAACCCTTGGCGCTGAGAACCCAGAACTCGTTCTCCGTGTACAGACCTGTGAAACCTTCTTCACCCGTCTCTTCATCAAAGACCCAAAATCCGTACTCACCTTCTTCGGTCTCGCCCTCGTCGATGACGTAGAAGTTGGACCGCTTGCGGTGCGTGATATTTGGGTCTGCAACACCTGTGCGGGAAACGGCAAAAAGTTCTAAGAACAGCTGTTTCACTTGGAGATAGGTGTATTGAGGCATTGCAATCTGACGGATGTTCATGGACGAGACAAAGCGCTCTCGCTGTTGCTCGTTGAGGTCTGCTTGCACTAGAAAAATCAGTGACATCAAATTGTCTGACAATGGAAACTGCTGTGCATGTCTGGTCCTTCTATTGGTTATGGTCTGTTCTCTCAGTTCTTGTTGATAAGCTAGCTTATCTTCATCTGTTACTATCTGGTTATAGTGCAGTCTTTGCTCATCTGTGAGTGCTGCCGTAAATGCCTGAGTGCCTGCCTCGGGAAGATCGGATATGTCCAGCAGATCGGACCAAGAAGCCAACAAACGCTTCTGCGCGATCTCAAATCGCCCTATCCAGTGCACGAATTCGCTCTGGCCTCGATATGTGCGAAACATCTGGAGGAATCGCCAAAGGAACACATGATTTACTCCCTTCACGAAGTATGGTCTCAATGTGTCCTTGAAATGAGCGAGGCCACGATCCGGATCTCGGAGTAGGGCATTATCGAGCATCGACTTATAAAAGAAGCGGAACCAATGAGGGCATTCTTTAAGGATGGTCCATGTTTATCTGCATCCAATGTTGTGATCCCTAACCAGTCATCAATTAAATCTTCATATTCAAACCAGCTTGATTGGCCATCAAATTGGGGTGGAACCTTCGGTGTCATTTTGATGCCCATCCGGTTTTCGGAATGACTGGTGGCGGCATATGCTTCAGGCTCTTCATACGAGACAATCTGGAGTTGTTCTTCATCTGAATCCATGTTGTGGATTAAGACCATGGCAACTACTCTAACTTGACCTACAGGTTGCCTCCGCAAGTCCGATATACGGAATGTATGCAGAGAACGGCAGTTCGGCACACGGATCTAGACTTGGCGAAGGCACAGGCTCCGCTACCACTTTGAGGTAGCTTTTCCCACTATTAGGGGAGCCCTGGAGACCTATGAACACCTGCGGACAAGAAGTGGCTGCTGCACTCTCTTTTTACACTACGCGGTTTGCTGCTAGTCTTGAGCCATGCGGAGTGCGCATGAGAGATATGAATTAAGTATACATGTCAACATGCATGAATGCATTGTGAAGACACGTAAACAAAAATAAATCACAGGGGGGTTGTTGTTCAATTGGGGGCGGGGGGGTGTTGTTCAATTCTGTAGCAGAAATGGCTTTCGTAGACTTATTTAGCGGCAGATAGAGTAATTTAGTGGCAGAAAAGAAAGGCCGCCGTAGATGTATTTTGTAGCAGAAAATGTTCCTGTGGACTTATTTAATGGCAGACTAGGCTATGGGAGCCTTTCATCCCGTAGCCTGTCTGCCACTAAATTACTCTATGGAATCCTTTTTCTGCCGCTAAATAAGTCTACGGAAGCCATTTCTGCTGCAGAATTAAACAACACCCCCCCGCCCCCAATTGAACAACAACCCCCCCCTTCGCCGAAAACAACCCCCCGGTGTTCATCGAACAACCACCCCTCTATCGGGAGGATCTGTTTGGGTGGTCGAAGCAAACAAACGAGCTGCTCAGCAAAGCGGCCTTGCGACCCAACAGGATGGTGTGAAGACGTTCTGCCAGTGCACTCGGGTGGTCCTCATGATGAGGTAGGAAAAATTCGAAGTGCATTTGCTCCACTCACTAGACTGATCGAAAGGGACCTGTTTTTTTCCAGCAGAAAAACTACAGGAATCTATCAGTACTCTTGTCCATACAGCAAAGCAAGCTTGCCCAACACTGCCCAAAATTCTACTTTGAGCAGACTCAAAACTAAACTAGGTGACCCAAAAATTTGATGCATGTTTCCTGTCTTCAATCCTTGCCATGTTTTGTTGTGAGACGTGTCTTGTCCCAAATTTGGCCTTTTAATCCACCACCAAATCCACTGCCGACCTTTGCTGTCACAAAGAGCACTGGATGAGCTGCACCCGCAGCACAAGCTGCCACTGTTAGGCCCAGTTGAGTTTTACCTGCGCCAGTGACGGCCGTTTCCATTCAGCAATAAGCTGCAGGCAGACGGGTTGCCCTTGATTTGGATCCACTATGATCCACTTCTTTTGAATCTCTACAGCTGATTTGGACTTTAAGATTCCAACTAGTGAAGGGGCAGCTGGTTCCTTCTCTCAAAACATGCAGCGAGGTCTCGTTGCGAACAGGAGTACTCCCCCAATAGCATCAAAAAGAGGAGGATCTTTCAAAGCTCCAAATCTTATAGATATCGAAAGCTCACTTTCCATCACTTTTCCTCCATCCCTTGACCTAAAACTTGGTAACTTGGCAGATCTTGGCAGATCGCCTGCACCGGGTCCTCCATAGACTTCGCAGATTTCCCCTGGGCGAAGTCCCAAGATCTGCTCCAAGGCGCCCAGACCCAGGCGGATGGGCGACACCTGGCGATTGTTTCACCCTTGCAGTACATTGCACGGTGAAAAATGACAAAAAATGTCAAAAGCTGTGGTAAAAGCTGTGGCAAGAGCTGAGCTTTCTAAACTTCAGGGGTCAAAAGACTTTCGGCCCGAGTGCTGGTGACATTAGAGTCAGAGAGAGAAAAAGTGCACTCCGTCTGCTTACACATTTGCTATCGAAGCTCGGATGAAACGCATTCAACCAGCCAGCTCGACCTCATTCAATCGTCCCAAACAATCAAATACAAGAAACATCAAGAAACTATTTTTGGTTTCCATGCCCAAGCTCAAGCTATCGGCCTTGTTTATGTGCACAATAATCCGCGCGAGACTATTAGTCTACGATATAATAAGTGATGAATACAATAAGTGATGAATGTTCGGACAGATCCAGTTGGATTTAGATATTATATATATATATACATATACATATAATTTACATAAAAGTACTGGCGACACCCCAATTCCCTTCTGCGTCTCGCAGTTCGCCTGCAGCATGGCTCCATCCTCACAGGGTAATCTCAGGATTGCCTAAATCCAGAAAGACTTCAAGACCTTGCTTCAAGCATTTCACAATTTACTCAGAATCCACACTATTGATACTCTTGGCACTGTTGATACTAGTGATACTATTGACAATTGACACTATTGACACTATTGGACCATATGAGCAGCGTTCAAAACCTCGTTATTCCTTCATACTAGTTGGTTGAGACAGATTCGCATGATCGGGGATCATTGTCATCCGCAATAAACCATGTAGGACTCTATATATATAATTATATATATATAACCCCATACAAGAACTAATCCAAATGGATGTTGGTCATCCTTCATGTGAAATCAAATCTGATACTTTGAAGCTTTACAATCTTTATATCAACCCATTCAATACATTTCAATACTCAATGAGGAGTGGGGAGTCGCAAGTCCACCTGAGCATCCAATCAGCGAGTCTCATGTCCCAAGCCTCTGAAAAGAGCAACTGCTCGCCAGTCATCGGCTGAGGCTTCTCTGCCTTGAAAGGGCCAGGTGAATCGTGGTGAAACTTAGGTGGTTTTGCCACTCTGAAAACTGTTCGGACCAGAAAGGCATTCAACTATGTTTGAAACGCCAGAAGCTTGCGAGGTACCCAAAAATGGCCAACAGTGAAATCAGTGTCGGGACCTGACCTGACAACTTGCTCTATTGAGGAACGATATGCATCTGTTTTTTCCTGATCCACTTCCCCATGCTGCAAATACGGGCCCGGGCCCGGGCCTCTCCAGCATCAGCCAGAATCCGGTCGCAGACATCCCAGCTCGTGTTGCTGGCGTTGCCCTTGGCCATGCTGCACCGCACGGAGACTCCGCGACTCCGCGGTCTCGTGACGGATGTCCTGAATGATGAATGATGAATGATCTGAAATATCACTGGATGTCATTGAATGTCTAGGTTCTTTTCTTCTACGTGAGTTGATAGCAGTATGGGAATATGACGACTGGTATTATTTTTTTTGAACTGTCTCAGGTTGATGATAGAGCCCTTTGTTGGAAGCACGATTGCCATATTGTCCAACTTGACTGCTTGAAAGCCGGATTGATCATAGCAAGAAATCTGCTGTCGGAGACTGAAAACATCAATTATTGGGGTGCTACACCTTGCATATTTGCTTTTGGCTTGATGACCTTCACTTATTCCGGACGGTGCTTGATCCAGAAAGGCAAAGATGAGGTGTGTGTGTGTGGGGGGGGGGTTCAGGCAGTGCAAATCCGAGGTGAGAAACTATGGTTTATTGAAGTTTATTGGTGTTTATTTTGGTTTGCAGGGATGAATTGGTTGCCAATAATCTCGATAGTCGATAGTATATTCACCCTGAAAGAAAATGGTGGCAACCCACTGAATCCGAAAGAAAGTTTTTGACTGACAGTCCTGTGTCTTATCTGACCTACCCTTTTCCACGCAGTGTTCCTTTAAAAGCGGATGGCATCTGTTTGTGCGGCCGTTGGCTGGTGAACCAGCAAGCACTGCATAGCTGTGAAGAGCAGGCCGCATTCCATGGTACTAAGTACTTTATAAGCCATATTAAGCCATTCTACCCTGGTATCCAAACGATTGCTGCCTTTTCATCAGTTTTGACTAAAAAGAATAAGAGCCTCAACTTCTGCATTTCCCTTCCCGCCGTCTTGGTCCCTAGACCCGGTTCAACCTTGCATGATGTCCATTGGAAAATAATTGAGCCCGTAATGAACTGCCTGATTACTGCAATTAGTGCAATTGCAGCAATTTTAGGAGAAGGAAGCAAACTTTTGCATCTGGTAAAGTGTTTTTTTTGCGAACTGCTATTGCTCCTTTGGGCCGGAGCATAATCGTTCGTGGCATCCAACATGCCTGTCAAGTTGACAAAATCCCTCTTCCAACTGCGGTGACATGCTGCAGCCTTAACTCAAGCCACCTCACAGCTAATGTGAGTCAATCCCGTCTGGCTGTGGCGGCGGGCACGGCGAGTGCGAAACTTGTGATTGCTGTGGATGTTTGTCGAAGACCTATTGTAACTGGCTCACGTGGGACAACTCTCTGAATTCTAGAGGACCGCAAACATGAAATTTACAAAATGAAAGTGGAGCTTGCATGTGAAGAGTTTGGAATGTGCTATAGTATCTAGATTATCTATAGTCTCCTCTGCGGCAACCGAAAATGATGACAGGCGATGCTTGTTAAGTTCACTGCGGCTTGGTTGTTGTATGAATCCTCACCGCCAAGCCTTCCGAGGGCCCCAATGGGCCCCATTTGCAGATCGTGGGTCTGGCGACACGCTGAAGTGACCTCCCTGGCCTTCCTTACCTGGCTTGTCAGTTTTGTCAGGCTTGTCAGGCCCAAGATCCCAAGGAAAATATATTTACATCAGCCAACGGCACTACGACCTCCCTCGGCTGTCGGAGTTTTCTGCTACCGTCGCTGTCCAGTCAGACGCCATCCAACTGATATCTGATTGAGAAGCAAATTGTTTTTCTGCAGAAGGAAGTAGTAACTCACTATGTGACATGTCTCAAAGTTGGAGCCGCCATTTTCATCTAGGATTGCTTCAATTTCTAAGTCAACCATCAAACATTGTCAAACAGTATGTTTTAGGGGATTCAGCTTTTGTGACACTTGATCGATCTCATGGCACTACTGGATGTCTGACAAATCTCTGAACTATGGGCGCACAGCGTTGGCTGCCGCTAGCCCGGAGTGTCAGTTCTGCAGTTGCCTTGGTGCAGGACAAATGTTCCAAGACAATCTCGTACCCACCCAGTATGGCCGAAATTGAAGGTCACAACTTTCCCAGAAAGTGTGTATTCCTTCTCACCCACAGTACAGTCCCCGCAGTGTGGCACACTTTTTTGAGCGAATCTTCCAACGAACATCTGAAAATTTGAAGAGTCTTGGACACTTCGGGGTTTTGGCTGAACCCAAAGGCACATGTCAATGATATTTCAGCAACCACAATATTGAAGGCACAAGCAAGTGGAGTTTTGCCTGCTCTATCTGGTCTCACAATATACGTAGAAGTTGTGAAGATCCATTTCTGCTTACAAGGTCTCTCACAATTGGGTCAGCTTCCTTTGCTGCAACACATGCTCAAACTGCTAACCCCTGTCCAGGATAGTCTGAAGTTGCGAAGTTCTTTGTCGCAAGATGACCATCTTGATCCATGCTCGGGCGGTGGTCCAGGCTCTGCAACAAAATCCAAACGAGGAAGAATGCAAACGGTGATCCCCCGGTACTATGAACAAGACTGCGGCTCCACTTTCAAACACCTCATCGATGCCCGTTTCACTGTCATCCAAGGATCGATCGATCAAAGACTTTGCCTGATGTCAACGCACGTGGCAATATCTCACTCCACGTGTGCCCTTTAAAACCGGACGAAGTCGTTGGCATCATCTTCCTGCGCAATTCCGGTATCTGATTCAAATGGGGGACCGGAGTCATCTCAGATCAAAAAAATGTGGGTGTTTGGGATCAAAGAAAAACAGCTAGTTCCCGACCTCGGTGCTTGGCATAGCCATTCGCACAGAAGCATCAATGGAGTCGGGAAGCCTCAAGAAATTGGAGAAGGGTTGGATCCGATGGGTTCCACTCTACGTGAGGACCTTACTTGCTTTCTGGATACATATATGTTATTATGTTTATATCATCTTACATCATAGTTTATATCATTTTATATCATTTTACATCAGTTTATATCATTTTATATATCATTTTATATCATTTTATATCATGTTATATATCATGTTATATATCATTGTATATATCATTTTATATCAATTTATATCATTTTATATATCATTTTCTATATATATATATACCATTTTATATCATTGTGTGATTTTATGATTCTATGATATTCTATGATTCTATAATTACTTGTTGTATGCTCCATTTGGGGGTCCATCTTAAGTTGCCGACTTGTAGGTTCCCACCCCTGATGAGTGCCGCCAAAGGACCCTCGAAGCCGACCCAAGATCATAGTGAAGACCAGCAACATCTGAGAGGCTCCACCTTCCACAGCACCATGGCATGAGTATCACAGTATCATGAGTTAAGTCAGTTAAGTATCAAACTTATCAAACCTACCCTGGGACCCTGGGGAATTGAATTAAATTTATAGCACTTCCAACAACTTCCACACCGTCGTTGCCCTTCTTATATGGGTGTCAGAAGGGTTGATTTGCCAAACGCCAAGTGATATTTTGGGTCACAAATGAGGGCCCCACACCAGACTCCGCTGAAAGAGAAGGTCTGATTCCTTGGAGCAAATGAGATCCAAATGCTTGAAATGAACAAGGCTCAATGCTTGGTACTGGGCTTCCCCGCTCAAAGCCCAAGGAAAGGCCACAGGTGCCGTAAGCTGACAGAATTTCGAAAAGCACCTGGGATCTCCATGCACATCTGATATTTTAGATGATTTGAGTGTGCCACAGGGGTGATATCCAAACATTTGTCTTTTTGTTGATTCCGATAAGAGGTGTGGAACAAAAACAGCTGAAATGACGGCTTCAAATGACTATTGCAATAGATTGTATCTGGTTGGCTCTGCGGCCCATGTTAGACCCTTGCAGCCGAGGTCCCAAACCTCATGACCGCCCCTTTAGGAATGAAACCTTCAACAAAAAGAGCATGAACATGCATGAACAGGACGCCAACGAAATGAAAGTACATTGGCTCAACGTCAGATCTGAAACTCAGTACGTGCTCTGTGTGGAATCTTCCTAACAGTCCTAACAGTTTTGAACATTTACACCTTAAATCCAGGTATGTTTGCACCCCGGAACCATTGATCGCTGTGCCAAGGCTGCCCAGCTTTGAAGAAACCGAAGTCGGTGTAAATGCCGTCGCTGTCGGGAGACGGATGCTTGGCTGCCCTCCAAAAACAACGAATCGACGGAACAAGATTCAGATAGATTCAGATAGATTCAGCTTCAAGCAGAGGTCATGATCCCAATGTTGGAGTGCCAATCCACAACAAGCTTTGCTGAGGTAGGTGCAAGAGAAATGATTGACTTCAATGTCCACAAAGTTGTTGTTGTGGCCAACTATGAGTTTGCATGCGGCATGGCAGTTGTCATCCTTCCCTTCCACTTCCGTCTCATGTAATCATATAGTCCTTTTCAGTCCTTTCAATAAGTTGCTGCATGCTGATTGCGCGATGGAAGTCCAAACAGTAAATGTCAGGTTCCAATGGGGCCATGTGCAAAACTTGTGGGGTGCAGGACACATTTGCATGTACCCATATGGACCCATTGTGTTCATATAGACTGACACACTTGCACATGTATATTACATACGATATAATAATACATGCCTACCTCTGAAAAATAGGTAAACTACAGCCACCATCGTCTCTACAGAATAGGGACATGACTTACATACAGTATACGTATAGTACACATACAGCAAGCTGCAGTGGTATCATTATCATACACAAAGAATACCACTGTTGGACTTGCTCATGCCCTCCCGTCTTCACTTGACGCCAGGGCCTGGCAAAGCTGTCTTGCTCCAAGCAGCAAATAAGGAAACAAATCACCTCAGCCACAAACAAGATATAAAAATATGTGGTGTATAATATCTTTATATATATATATATTAGATTATATTACAGTCATGCTGGATGTTTCGCCAACCAGAGCTCGTGCGAGTTGACTGATTTCACCTCCGTGTTGCAAAGGAGGTGATGTCAATGATGTCAAGATATGTCAAGTTCCCTTTTCACAGACAATGTATAGATGTAGCCTTGTAGCCGCGAAACTGGCAACTGCTCCTATCCAGACCTTAAGACAACCATGCTGGCCAGTTCCACATCACAGGCTCTGTGTCCATTTTCTGAAGAGAGGCACATTCAGAGACACAGCTTTATTTGAAAACTAAAGCAACCCATTCAGCAAAATGCCCCAAATCTTTGTGGTGCAAACCGCCAGTACTACCTCGTGCTAGCAATACAGTTGAGGAATATTCATTAAGTATACTAAGTATACCATAAAGTGCTGCATCTCGTCTACAACCTCGGTGTAGGTATGCTTCAGATCACGTCATCCCCACAGCGATCCGCGGTATCCATGGCCCCAGGCCAACAGGTATGTCGCGTCTTGCGTCAAGTACCTTCTGGCCTGCGGAAGCTTCAGCTCAGCTTGAAAAGCTGGGTTGCTGGGTAAGTCCGGGGGTTGGGCAGGGGCCATGTTGGAGATCTGAGGAGATCTAGTTGCCAAGAACTGGGAGCGGGCCCTGCAACCCTCCGAACCGAGTCCCAACCTGTCCCTTCAAGGAATTCTCCGCAGTGATCACTGCTTCTTCGACTCCTTCCACTCTGCCAGTAATGTCCAACTCGTGCCTGGGTGAGATGACTAGAGATGACTGGAGATGACCCAGCCGGAGCTTCAACAATCACTGGAGTCACCCCAACTCCCAATGTCCGAGTTCTGTAGAACTCCTAATCCGAAGCTGGATGTCTGTTTCGAAAAACGTTCAGTACGTTCAGTGCGTTTTCCTTCTTTCTAGTTGAACCTACATTATTGAAACATTTATGGCAGCTCGGATTGTTTCAGGTTCAAGAAGAAACAAATGATGCCTACATAAAGTACTTATTGAGCTTGCTGGAGCCCAACTTTATTTTGTTTAGAAACCCACAAATTTTCAAAACAGCCCATATGAATCCATGTAAAATAGTAGGTCAACTGCAGCGTCAAAGGGATCAGAAGTGCAGTAGACTCAGTAGATACAAGACAGACGGACATCGACAACATACATGACGTGAAGGCATACCCTCTAGGCATGGTTGCATGTTCCCAGCAAATCCTAAGTGCTGGGCTCAGCAGCAGACAAACGCATGGTCACCACCTTCGGCTAAAGTTGTCGCAAGCTCCAGGAAGGGGCAAAATAGATTATAGTAATTGCATGTGTTTGGCATGTGGGTTTACCAGAATCAGCAGGATACCCAAGCACTTTGTATCTAGGCTTCTGAAACAAACAAAGAAACAGCGATTTTGGGGTCCCTGGTTTTAAAGATCAACCACACTTTGTCGGATTTCGGGTCTTACTTTGGAAGGCGCTGTCCTAAAGTCTCAAAGGCAGGCTGCATCCATAAGCACTGAGCCCAGCACTGTCGGTGTCGTGGAAAAGTACATCCTGACACGGAACAGGCCCTCATTTTGGTGAAAACTTAGCCTTATAAAGATCGACCTGGCACAGCCTTGCTTCCAACTAGCACAATACTGGCCATGCTGGGAAATGTCATGAAATGTCAGTGTTTGTTGGAAAATCAATGAAAAGCCACGCACTTTCAGGGAGAAACCAACTTCGGAATTCCTTCCTAAAGTTGCAGACCTGGCATGAGTTTATGCTTGTCTGAAAACATCAGGCCATACCACAGGGCAACAGGGCAACAAACCAGCCAGCGTGGCATGACTGCCATGAAGAAAGTCGTTCCCTGGGATAACCTCAGTCCAGGAACTCCACAGCTGGAACTAAGCTGGCGCATCACTCTTACCTTGTTTATCCTTGTTTACCTCCCAAAGTCTTCAATTCAAAACAACCGAAAATTAGATTGGTCGCTTTGGGCCAGATTTTGACCCGTAGTAAATGACAGGTGTAGATCGTAAATGCCACGTCCCACTAGTTAAATTTTTAAACCATGTTAAACCAGCATCAATGCCACGTTCATCTTTTCAAAACAGCGTGTCCCTGAAGTCTGAGACATTCCCCAGTGCCAAAATATCTTCGATCCCAAGAAGTCGTTCCGGAACCAAGCAGCTGGGCAATGTTGATGGAGTTCATCCCTCAGGACGTGCAACTTGGCCCCAGCTGACCACCATGTCTACAGTTGATCACCACTCAGAGAACACACTACCAAAAAAATTGGGTTGCTTTGCATTTACTCCTTAGTCACCTTAGTCAAGTACATCGTATTTCATAAACTTAAGAGTGAGTACTGCCTACCTCAGCATCTGATTTCGCACCACCTTTACCAAAATACATCAAGCACCCTGCCACACTAAAACGAGCATAGCCACATTGCGTGGCCCATGAAAATGAATCCTTCCCCTGCCCAGGATGCGCCTGCAGTCCGAGTTGACACGGTCTGAAACCTTGTTGGCATCAGCAGGTTGCCATGATAAAACGAGTTTCATCCTGAAAGAGGTGCAAAGGAATTGTTGAGGTGCTCACAAGGCATTCCCCATCTTTCCACCTGCTTCAAGACCAGTGAAGGCTTTGCTATCCCAGTCCTGGCCAAAGCCATCCACCGACCACTCTGCAAGAAAGGGGGAATCATGTGTGCATGTTGATTCATATTCCAATATGTATAACATAGACCCGGGCAAGCCGGCGGCGGAAGTTTCCCAAACATAAATGACCTATAGTTCAAAGACAACCTGTCCCGACCGTGTCCTTCCCTCGACACTCCACACCTCACAATGCACACTGCACTCTTCGCACTCCAAACTTCAAACTTCACACTCCACACTTCACACTCCACACTTCTCACTTCTCACTGCTTCCTTCACACTCCAACCCTCACACTTCACACTTCACACTGCACACTTCACACTTCACAGTCCACACTTCACACTTCACACTTCACAGTCCACACTTCACACTTCACACTTCACAGTCCACACTTCTCACTTCGCACTTCACACTTCACACTTCACACTCCACATTTCACACTCCTCACTTCACACTTCTCACTTCTCACTGCTTCCTTCACACTCCAAACTTCACACTTCTCACTTCGCACTTCACACTCCACACTTCACAGTCCACACTTCACACTTCTCACTTCTCACTGCTTCCTTCCGACTCCAAACTTCACACTCCAAACTTCACACTTCACACTTCGCACTTCACACTCCTCACTTCACACTTCACACTTCACACTTCTCACTGCTTCCTTCACACTCCAAACTTCACACTTCACACTTCACACTTCACACTCCAAACCTCACACTTCACACTTCACACTTCACACTTCACACTGCGCTCTTCGCACTCCACACTGCACAGTCCACACTTCACACTTCTCACTTCACACTTCTCACTTCTCACTGCTTCCTTCACACTCCAAACTTCACACTTCTCACTTCTCACTTCGCACTTCACACTCCACACTTCACAGTCCACACTTCACACTTCTCACTTCTCACTGCTTCCTTCCCACTCCAACCTTCACACTCCAAACTTCACACTTCTCACTTCGCACTTCACACTCCACACTTCACTCACACTTCACACTTCACAGTCCACACTTCACACTTCTCACTGCTTCCTTCACACTCCAAACCTCACACTTCACACTTCACACTTCACACTGCGCTCTTCGCACTCCACACTGCACAGTCCACACTTCACACTTCACACTTCTCACTTCTCACTGCTTCCTTCACACTCCAAACCTCGCACTTCACACTTCACACTGCGCTCTTCGCACTCCAAACTGAAACTTCACACTCCACACTTCACACTTCTCACTGCTTCCTTCACACTTCACACTTCACACTGCACTCTTCACGCCCCACACTTCACACTGCTCTAAACGTACGTCCAACAAAAAAACACTAGTGCCAAAATGGAGAAATCTGCTAACAAACCCATTTCGCAGCCTTCATGCAGCCACCCCAAGACGATTTCCGAGATCCAGCTGCAAAAGACAATAGTATTACGAATGCAGCCACAGCACGAAGCAACCTTGACGCAGCCATTACAATGCGATCTGCAGAGACTGAGTTGCAAAGCCCAATAGAACTACGCGCAACGGCGTCGGAAATTGTAGCTCCAAAACCGGATCTCGACGCCAGAGCGAAAAAAAGACGATTTTGAAGCACTTTTTAAAAGGTTTTTAGAAGGAAAATCACTAGCGCCAAAATGGAGAAAATCTGCTAACAAATCCATGTCGCAGCCTTCATGCAGCCACTCCAATACGATTTCTGAGATCCAGCTGCAAAAGACAATAGTATTACGATTGCAGCCACAGCACGCAGCAACCTTGACGCAGCCATTACAATGCGATCTGCAGAGATTGAGTTCCAAAACACAATAGAACTACGCGCAACGGCGTCGGAAATTGTAGCTCCAAAACCGGGGATCTCGACGCCAGAGCGAAAAAAAGACGATTTTGAAGCACTTTTTAAAAGGATTTTTAGAAGGAAAATCACAAGCGCCAAAATGGAGAAAATCTGCTGACAAATCACTGTGGCAGCCTTCATGCAGCCACTCCAAAACGATTTACGAAGTCCAGCTGCAAAAGACAATAGTATTACCAATGCAGCCACAGCACGAAGCAACCTTGACGCAACCATTTACACTGCGGGAACGATCCTACAGTTGCAAAGCACAATGGAATTCCATCGGCAACTCATCCACCAGCACCACTTGCAATCCCATTTACATTGCGGGAACGATCCTAGAGTTGCAAATCACAATGCAATTCCATCAGCAACTCATCCACCAGCACCACTTGCATCCCATTTACAATGCGGGAACGATCCGACAGTTGCAAATCACAATGGAATTCTGTCGACCACACATGCACGAAAAACAGTTGACACCCCATTTACAATGCGGAACCGATCCGAGAATGATCCGCCCATGATCCGAACATGATCCGAGCATGATCCGACCACACACGAGACCGTCTCGCACCCGTCGCACCGCAAAGGTAGATCATCGACGTTCGGGGACGGACTTTGTATGGAAAAACATAGGGTTTCGTGCATCTGCTATCTCTCAAAAACGCATTTCGTGCGAGACTTCCATCAAAACTCCATCGGCAACTCCTCCACCAGCACCACTTGCAACCCCATTTACAGTGAGGGAACGATCCTAGAGTTGCAAATCACAATGGAATTCCATCGGCAACTCATCCACCAGCACCACTTGCAACCCCATTTACAATGCGGGAACGATCCTACAGTTGCAAATCACAATGGAATTCTGTCGACCGCACATGGACGAAACACAGTTGAAACCCCATTTACAATGCGGAACCGATCCGAGACCGATCCGAGAATGATCCGAGAATGATCCGACCACACACGAGACCGTCTCGCACCCGTCGCACCGCACAGGTAGATCATCGACGTTCGGGGACGGACTTTGTATGGAAAAACACAGGGTTTCGTGCATCTGCTATCTCTCAAAAACGCATTTCGTGCGAGACTTCCTTCAAAACTCCATCGGCAACTCATCCACCAGCACCACTTGCAATCCCATTTACATTCAGGGAACAATTTCTTTGCTAACTCTTTCTGTGACTAACTCTTCCCTCACTAACTCTTTCTTTGACTAACTCTTTCCCTGACTAACTGTTTCTTTGCTAACTCTTTCTTTGACTAACTCTTTCTTTGACTAACTCTTTCCCTGACTAACTGTTTCTTTGCTAACTCTTTCTTTGACTAACTCTTTCTTTGACTAACTCTTTCCCTCACTAACTCTTTCTTTGACTAACTCTTTCTTTGACTAACTCTTTCTGTGACTAACTCTTTCCCTCACTAACTCTTTAACTCTTTCCCTGACTAACTGTTTCTTTGCTAACTCTTTCTTTGACTAACTCTTTCCCTCACTAACTCTTTCTTTGACGAACTCTTTCCCTCACTAACTCTTTCTTGTTTCTTTGACTAACTCTTTCTTTGACTAACTCTTTCCCTCACTAACTATTTCTTTGACTAACTCTTTCCCTCACTAACTCTTTTTTTGACTAACTCTTTCCCTGACTAACTGTTTCTTTGCTAACTCTTTCTTTGACTAACTCTTTCCCGCACTAACTCTTTCTTTGACTAACTCTTCTTTGACTAACTCTTTCTTTGACTAACTTGTTTCTTTGCTAACTCTTTCTTTGACTACCTCATATATCCTGACTAACTCTTTCTTTGACTAACTCTTTCCCTGACTAACTGTTTCTTTGACTAACTCTTTCCCTGACTAACTGTTTCTTTGCTAACTTTTTCTTTGACTAACTCTTTCCCTCACTAACTCTTTCTTTGACTAACTTGTTTCTTTGCTAACTCTTTCTTTGACTAACTCTTTCCCTCACTATCTCTTTCTTTGACTAACTCTTTCCCTGACTAACTCTTTCTTTGACTAACTCTTTCCCTGACTAACTGTTTCTTTGGCTAACTCTTTCTTTGACTAACTCTTTCCCTCACTAACTCTTTCTTTGACTAACTCTTTCCCTGACATTCTAAAAGTCCGTAACACGGAAGTTTCTCCCCCTAAACTTCCTTTGATCACTATATATGTTATACATATGTGTGCATGCAAGCATGTATGTGTGCTTGCATGTATGCATGCATGCATGTATGCATGCATGTATGAATGCATACATGTATGCATGCATGCATGCATGTATGTTTGTATGTGTAAGTGTGTATGATCAACAATTTTTGAAAATGTTATAATTTGATACATATATATATATATATATATATATATATAGATACACATAATGTAATCATAATGTTGTATATCCGCCGACCCCTGGCGACGGCATGGGGGGGCGCGCAGAGAAGCAATTACCAGCAGCAAGTGTCGAGGAACTTCGCCGCCATGGTTAGCATGGTGTTTCGCTGTGGCGAGCTTGGTGGCTACAATTTGAAGCTAATTTGGCAGAGGCAGCCGCAGGCCGAAGGCCTGGTCTGTCTCTTTCGCATTACCCGCAGCACTCTGCCCTTCTCCGGGGACTTGATCACACTTTCGGTCTATCTCTGCTGCTCTGGGCCTCAGCTTTCCTACAATACCAACCCTGTTCAAACCTGTGCTGCCAACACAAACTCCTCAGCTTGACAGCCACGAACGCCTCCAACCCGAAAGGCATCGCCGGTGTGCGAAGCTCTACAATACATACTATACATGCAAATGATTGTATCTAAGGTTGTTGATCAAAATTATCTTTCTCGGAAACGGCCATTCTCCACGAAACAACAATGTTGCATTTGCGTATGTTCGCGAAACTGTAGCAACTCCACGTTTCGCACGAACCCATGTATAGGAATACTGTCTCTCAGTCACTGCCTTCTAGATTCTCAGAGATTATTTCCTGATAAATATGTAGACATGCGGGTGCATCACAGAATCCCGAATCACTGTATCAGGAAAGATTGTTGCGTAGTGGGCTTGTATTGCAAGGCTTACTACTGTGTCATCCCTTTCAAAATGCCAGATTAGCCCGCTCCTCCGCGTAGTTTTCGCAAACTCTCCCAAAAGTAACCCTATAGGGTATGCATGTTTAATGATGGTTCATTATATCTATGTAATTTTGGCACTGAACGAATGAAAGTGTTATTTTACTTCGGCGAAGAAAAGTTTGTACAAAGTGTTACTTTCAAAAACTCAAGCAAAAAAATGGATATGAACGGTCACTGCAATCATACTTACTGCAAGTCCTTAATGCCTAGGACCTTTAGATTGATACCCATTCTATGAATATTCTGCATATATATATACATGTATATATATATACATGTATACGTACGTACATACATACATACAATTTAGCTACACAGTACACATACAGGCACATAGCAGTCACATGGCACTGCCAGCGACATGTAAACGAACTGGTGATAGGCCACATCTGCAGATGCTTGCAGGTCGCGCAAGATAATTACTCTTCCTTGCCTGAACCAAGACGACCACAGTTCCCAGAATGTTCAGCGCCACAACCACAAGCAGCAGCCACAAAGTGTGCACGGCAGGGAACATATGCCTCACCAGAAAGTCAGTACCAAGAGTGCTGCTTGACATGCAACCAGTGCGAAACGTTTCTGGTGACTGGGGTGTCCCACGTAAAGCATCTGCGTGGATGTTCCAGCAAAAAATCCAAGACACGCTTGTGTTCTGACTGTGGCCTGGAAAAGCCGCAAACACGAATAGCAAAGATTAGTGTACGTGGACAGTATGGATTATTCAGTCTGGATAGCTGTTTCAAGAATTGGTGATACCTCATGATACCTCAACACCACGGGCTTCCGTGCCAAAATAGCCGTGCTAGATTTAGGGGTGAAATTTGGAGACGTACCGCACGTTGATCCTTCTTCTTCCCTCGCAGTCTTGGTCAGTACACAACTAGCCTAAACACCTACAGACTCATGAAACTTACCTCTGATATTCATTCTGAATACAAACCCTCAAATGGCCACAAGTTGTTACGGAGGTACAACTCGGGCCGCAAGCTGGATACGTCGACTCCAGGTGAAAGCGATGTAACGTACCTGGCATCCAAGGACAAAAAGTTGAATATAGTTGAATCAGTTTTGGCCAAGCTGTGTCGGCTTCCAGATTTTGGAAACAAGTTGATTCCATATCGCTTCCCCACACCAGCCCCAAGGCACCATGATGGGTAGCCCAGTGTTGCCGAGCAGAATCAGTGCCTCAGCTGCAGGGGGGCTCTGCTTTCCTGAGTAAGTCATCAGTTGTGGGCGGCTGAACCCAAAACGTCCCAGAACTGGGAAATCACTTTGTGCTGGTGCGGATGTAAGTGGTCATTTGGCCAATCATGATAACTCCCTACAAACCAGCTACCAGCCAGCAGCCACGAGTCTTCTGAGTGACCAAGCTCCAACGGTGCTCAACAAAACAGGGCTGTCCACATAGTCCTGGGCACAATTTGGAGTCTTATAGCCAACCAAATCTCGGAGAATCGGAAGATCCTAGTGTCTTGTCAGTGTACCCAGGCGAAGGAATGTTGGAAATGTTTGGAAATACTCGGCCAGAGCTTGGCCCACTGGTATGTTCTGACAGCTTCCTGTGGAAGTGAAGCTGCTCAGTCCCGACCGATTTCACAGAATGATTTTCCCCATGGCTTCTTACTTCTGCGTGTTGAAAGCTCGGGTCTCCATGTCACAAACAGTATTGGGATCCAGGGATGATCAATCCTGTGCCTCAAATTTTGCCTATCCTCCCTAGTAGACATGTAGTCTTAATTCCAACAGGTGGAGCATTCCTGAACCATCAAAACTGAAGGTGATGAAATGTCCCCGGGGCCCCCAGTCTTAGGAGCCGTGCCATCACCGAGGACTGCGTCAACACCTCAGCTCCCAAGAGCCAGGACAGTACACCACTGCCATTAGATCAGCATCCCTCGACTGAAAGTTTATGTGTATCATATATATATATATTTAATTACATATAATCTATATAATCTTTATATATACATATATACATAGATAGAGAGAGAGAGAGAGACAGAGAGAAGCGAATACTATGCCATATATCATTATGGCTGATTTGGAAAGAGACCCCTGATCCTGCTACCAAGGATCCCCATCCAAGTACAAATTTTCCATCAGACTGGTCATAAGGGGTGTTGTTGTTGGGGATCAGCCCCCAGAAATCAAACCGAACTTCTGTGGAGGGTGTTCTGTGCCTCGTTGGTGAAGTTTCAACTGGACCAAGTGGTAGGCAGGTGGCTAGTCGATTTCCCCGCGCTTAGGCTGAGGGCCACACCAGACCATTGTTTTGGAAGGAGGACACCGTCAAGTACAGCGCCTCAGGCGAGAAGTTGGGTCCAAGAAAACATAATATAGGATAATCGAAGGAAGTTTAGAAGTCAAACTTCCGACAATATGGACAGATGAAAAGCAGAGCAGGGAAGAGGCAGAGAGAAGAGAAAGATTAGAAGAAAGAAGAGTAGAAGAGAAAGAGTAAGAAGAAAGAAGATGCAGATGCGCGAAAAGGTAGGAAAGTCGAGAAACATGGTCTTTTTCCAATGATTTGGGGCTCCGGAGGGTCGAAAAGTAGGCTCGCTAAAGCGCGGGTGCGGAGCCAGCTGGCCAGATGAGAGATGAAAAATTGCACGCCGTTGTGGCGCGAAGCACATTTCAAGCCAAAATGTACAAAAACCTCAGCGTCGGACCACTTTTGGAAGTTGAGATGTCGAAAAATTGCACGCCGTTGTGGCGCGAAGCACATTTCGAAGCCAAAATGTACAAAACACCTCAGCGTCGGACCACTTTTGGAAGTTGCGATGTCGAAAAAGTGCACGCCGTTGTGGCGCGAAGCACATTTCCAAGTGAAAATGTACAAAACACACCAGGTGCGGACCACTTTTGGCAGTTGAGATGTCGAAAAAGTGCACGCCGTTGTGGCGCGAAGCACATTTTGAAGTCAAAAGTGTTAAAAACTGACGGTCTCGGACCACTTTTGGAGGTTCAGATGTCGAAAAAGTGCACGCCGTTGTGGCGCGAAGCACATTTCCAAGTCAAAATGTTAAAAACACCAGGGTCTCGGACCACTTTTGGAGGTTCAGATGTCGCTTCGCTTCGCTTCATTACACTACACTACATTACACTACACTACACTCCACTCCACTACACTACATTACACTACATTCCACAACACTACAACTACAACTACACAACTACATTGCACTACACTCCACTACACTAAATTACACTCCACTACATTCCACTACACTAAATTACACTACAGTACACTACACCACACTCCACTACACTACACTACATTACACTACACTCCACTACACTCCAGCACACTAAATTACATTACACTACATTACACTACACTACACTATACAACTACACTCCACTACACTAAATTACACTACACTACACTACATTACACTACACTACACTACACTGCACCACACTAAATTACACTACACTTCACTACATTACACTGCACTACACTCCACTACACCACTACCTTCCACTACACTTCACTACATTACACTACACTACACTCCACTACACTACAACTACAACTACAACTACAACTGTACAACTACACTCCACTACACTCCACTACACTAAATTACACTACACTAAATTACACTACACTACACTACATTACACTACACTACGCTACAGTCCACTACACTCCACTACACCACACTACGCTACACTACACTACATTGCACTCAATGACACTGCACCACAGATAGACAGGTAGACAGCTAGACAGATGAAGGAGAGAGAGGGAGATAGATAGATAGATAGATAGATAGACAGACAGATAGAAAGATAGATAGATAGATGGATAGATAGAATGATTGATAGATAGATAGATAGATAGATAGAAAGATAGATAGACAGATAGAAAGATAGATAGATAGATAGATGGATAGATAGAATGATTGATAGATAGATAGATAGATAGAAAGATAGATAGATAGATAGATAGGTAGAAAGATAGATAGATAGATAGATAGGTAGAAAGATAGATAGATAGGTAATTAGATGAAAGAAAGAGAGAGAGAGAGAGAGAGATAGGTAGATAGATAGATAGATAGGTAGGTAGGTAGGTAGGTAGGTAGGTAGATAGTCAGAGAAAGAGAGAGAAATAGTGAGAGAGATCAAGCACCTTTCGGTCCGTCAGTGGATTCGCTCTGCCATCCCTGATTCACAACAACCAATCTCTCCTATAGGTTTCCTATTTTTGAAACTTCCGCCACCGCCTTGCGCGGTACTACTGGTATAGGTACATTGTGTATATTATATTTTGTAAAACAATGGCTTCTGGGGTGCCCCAAGAATCCTCTCAACTCCATTTGTTTCACCTACATCAGACTGGTTGGACTGGCTATACAATCTCGTTGACTTGCTTGTGATCAATTGTTGGAAACAGTCGTTTCAGTTTGGGTTTTCCGACTGTGTGGTTTGCACCTGTTGATTGCTTTTGAATTTAAAAACCACCTTTTCTATCCTTCTTTGAGCCACGTGGACACTTCATCTGGCAGCAAGCACTGTCCTGTAAAAAAGACCAGAAATGCAGCCAAAGGCACGTGAGGGAAGGGTCGCAGACCTTCCTTGTCAAACTTCTCCTCACTGGTCTAATCAAACATGTGGATGCACGCCAAAGCTGCATGGCTGGTGCTTCTGGTTTTTCAGCGGTCACGGGCACCTGACAAACCACTAAGTTCTACAATTCTACAGTGTGTCTAATCTTGGAGAACAAATGGTTTCTCAGTTCCCGTTGATTCAGCTCCGAATGTGCTCTCCAGCATGTCGAGAGACTTCTATTCCATGCATCCCCAGGTAACGGCTCCTGCACTGGCCCATGGCAGCAAAGGTAGCAGTAGATGATGATGATGCCAAGGGCATGAACGCCCACCCTGGCCACTAAATCGGTTGTCAGAGATCTTGATACATCGGTCATCTCATGTTTCACCTCTCACTGGTTTAGGGTTCCTTTTTTGCTGCTGAGCTTCCAGTATCCGGCCATGATCTTGAGCACCTTTGCCAAGGCCTGGCAAATCTTCACTCTGGTGACGCTCTTCGGGCAATATCAGAAAGCAAAAGGTAAGCAGAGGTAGCTCATTGACGAGGCCTATCTCATGGCTCATTCAAATTCCACTCCCAAACCCCCAAAAACATCAAAAACATATAGGCCTGAAAATTCTCCCCGTGACCGCCTCTTTCGCCCTCCACTAGCTTGACTTGTGCTAGACTATGTAAAATCCAAAGTCGGCTCACATGGCAGTTGGGAGTGCCAAGCTGTTGCCGGAGCCTTGTACTCCAAGCGGTGCGATCTTTCCAGTGCATGGCTTGTGCAACTCAGTGATTTGGTTTGGTGTCCCACCGGGCTTTGTTGAGATAGTTACAGCGAAAGCCAGGGCACAGCATTGGGGATCACAAATGGCTGGGTCAGTGTCATCATGATCAACCATTCAATGCTGGGACTGAAATATTTTTTTTGAAACTATGGCCTCTTGAAATCTCTTGAACAGACCATTTGACCAAACAACAGGATAGAAACATCAAGGACTGACTGGGACTGATGATTTTCTTGCCACAGGTCCAGCCCTTGAGGTCCGAGCTGGTTCTTTCTGCTCTTCATGGCCTCCTTGCAGGCCCAGCACAGGTCACTAAGATTTCCCGGATATGTCCAGATCCAGCACTTCCCGTTCCAAAGCAGGCCATTGAAGTCACCCCCGGGTCGGCGCTCCCACCTCTATGGATTCGTCTTTGGGCATCTGAGCACCAGGCAACAAAATGCTAGGCATTTTGAGACCAAGAGGAAACAAAAACTATATCCTCGAGCACAGCATGTCAATCCCCTTTTTGGCAACTTGTCAGAGGTGTTGGGGGTATGTCTCAAGTTCCGGTCCCTACCCGGCATTGTGGTTTCCAACAAATGCAGCAATTCTGCAGATTCTTGTGATTGCTTTCTGGGTATGATGGCGGATGATTGTAGATCAACTAGTAAGTAGTACAACGTTGGTACACACCCTCGCGCACATACAACGTATCTGTGGTCCCCTGCGTGCCAACGTTGCGCTGACTCCCGGTGGCCGTCGTGATTGTGGTGGTGAACGAAGAGCTCCTGGGTGTGCGGCGAAACTCTGCTTTGGTTGGTTCCACGCATACAAGGGTGTGTTGCGCCATTAAAAAAAAAATGAAGCTCAACAGAATGCGACTCAACTAAAATGTAATCATATCATTTCCATGGTAATTGTCACCTCCTTGTTGCCATGGACCGACAGACCAAAGCTAGACTAGGAATCTGTGGAATTCTCGCAACAAGGGGCAACACTTACTCAGCTGCTCTAGGTCGTGTTTGGATGTGAACACCGCTTCAGGAGCTTACTTGCTTCATGCCTTCAACCTTCAGAGTGCCCCTGACACAACCAAATTGTTTTCGAATTGGATTGCCACATATTGCCACTGGATTGCTATGAATCACCATCTTTCAGAATAGTTCACCAAATATTTCAGATATATTTCAGCAAATAGCTCACCATAGTTCACACATATATATATATACGTATATATATGCAACTATGTTATGTTCTCAATGAAACCACATGTAAACTACGGTATCGAGCGCCGAGGCGCTGGAACTCCCGGATCGGAGTTGTATCGCCGACTCAGCGTGACTTGATTTGGTCACAAGGCGGGAGCAGCTGGAGAGGCGGGGGCAATGCAGTGCTTGGACTCCGACTTGGCCAAATCCGATCCGTTGGGTGCTATGTGGATCTATTTGGGATGTTTTCAAGATTTTTCAAGTGTCTCAGCTTTAAGACTTTAGTTCAAGAATGATCTCAAACTCGATCGTCTGCAATGACTACCTGTCATTGGTCTAAGCTGATCCGATCTATCTATGATACCTCGGGTTTTCGAATAAGACAAGTACTCTGTGGATGGAAACAAACAGGAGAAACTGAGCATCTGGCAAAGTTGTGATGGTAGTCCTGCCAAGCTGTCGAATGCATGCCCTGCAAACATGTGGAACGATCCTTTTGCCACAAAACTAGCACGACAGCTCATTCCAGGAGCATGAGTGCTGCAAGAAACTCTCTCGGACATTCGTCTCATAGTCACGCTCGCGTGTGAGACCGGTGCGCACGCCGACGAGTGTTTCGTGAGCGTGTGGACCGTTGCTGAAAACTAATTAAATGCAGGCACCCGCATTGACGAAAGGCGCGGGGAAAAAGCAAATTGGGCAGAAAGGTCCTGCAAAGCCACCGACGACAAGAGGACACGCCCATTGAATCCAGGACAGTCAAAACACGCACCAAACGTGCGAACGGACCTGACTTGGGACAGGTGCCGGGACCAAGGCACCGCGACACCTGCCTTGAGGATAGCATCGAAAGTACGCTTCCAAGTACGGAACATCGTCGCGAAAGATGGAATTGCGAACTCCAAAGTAGGGTCATCCTGAACCCAAACCCACTCATGATAGTGCAAAAAGGCCGGGAGCGCCAACGTATCATGAACATAGCCCCAAAAAAGTTCAAGCCACGAAGTGTCTTGAAGCTGACCCAAGGTACCAGCGTCGGCAGCCGGGGCCCAGCGGATCTCCCGCATCCAATTAAGGAGGGACCTTGCAAAACCCTGGTGACAAACAACGGGGTGGATGTCATGTTCGAACTTCAACACAGACCTGGGACCCACCAGGCTGACAGACCCGACCATGACCGGTTGACGCGCAACTGGAGCGTCCCTGTCATTCGCGAAGAGAAGGGCAACCCCTGCCTGGAAAGAAAACAAGTCCTTGGCCGTAACGAGCTTGAAACGAAAATCTTTCACAACGTGCTGGAAAAGAGGGGTGAAGTGGCCACACAAAGACTGCTTAGCAGCAAGGTCAACCCAGTGGTTGAACCACGCGTGGACCTTACACATTCCAACAGCAGTGCGGTAGTTGACATGCCCTTTGATCCACCGCACCCGCACATCCTCGAGGTCCATTCCCCGGACAACAGAGAGGAAGTAAGCCCACAAATCCTTGTTGTCGGCCGGTAGCACCGGTGAAAGGCCTTCCTTAAGCTGCAACAATAGCCTGGTGGCGATACGGCAAACAGACAGAGAGTCGGTGAAGACCACAGCCTTCCTAGCGGAGCTCAGGGCGCACGACACCGCCAGGAGCTCCGCCCGAAAAATAGTCTGACAAGACCCCGGGAGTATACCATGCCAAACAATCTGAAACGTACCGTCCGGGAGCGCCCTGAGAACAGCCCCCGAAGCAACCCGAACGACCGCGTGCCGGGGGAACAAGCAAGCCCCATCAGTGTACAGAACCTGAACATCAGGAGAGTCGCACCTTGGGATGTGAGGCAGGGAGAAGGTGTCCAACCACGCCTGCCATTCACGCCACCCATCCGGCTCCGGAAACAACCCAAAGGCAGTCGTGAACTCAGGCAACTCCTCCCACTGACGCATCAGAGCAGGGAACACCGTCCGCCAGGATGCGGACCGCGGGCATTCTCGCAGGCGATGAACTCTGGAATCAGGCGAACCACAATGTACGCAATGCGCAGCCGACGCTTCAATGTGCTTTGTGAATTCCCCTGAGAAAAAGGCCCCAACTTGCTGCTGCAACACCAAAGCCTTTTCGAAGGGCAGTAAGTGCCGGGTGTTCTGCGAAAGGGGTACACAAACGTTCTCAAGTTCTGTGAGATATTTGCGGTGCCGGACCTGAGCAGCAACTTTCTCAGTCCAGGTGGAAAGGACGAGGGCTTGGACATGCTTCAGGGGCGTCAAACAGATATGAAAAACCCTACCAGCAACGTCAGCAAAAATCCCATCACCAACAAACGACCAGCCAATAGCCCCCAGCGCATGCACCAACAGCCTAGAGGGACCGGGCCTGCGGGAGTGCAGGTGAAGCCCATCAAGGAAGAACTGTGCCAAGGCCGGAAGTTCCTTAATAACTTGCCTGAAAAGCTGCATCCTGTTCACCGCCAACGCCAAGACAAACTCTGGGTCAACACATCTGTAGGAAGCAAGCAGACACGCCAACCAGGGTGACGCACCTTTGGGCCTACACCCAATCGCCCGTGCCGCACCGGAACGCAAACGTTGCATGACCGTCTTGGGCGTAGACGACGTTTCGGCCGCATGCAAAGCATGTGGAAAGATACCCGACAGCAGCAATCGGGTTTTGCGAAAAACAGAACCTGGCAAACCATGTAACCTGGACATGCGGCCAAGGCCGGAAGTCGTCCTTTTGTTCCTTTCTCTGGCGGCCTTCCTGCAACAATATGAAATATCTGCCCCCAGTTCACGGGCCTGCAATTTGACTGGGACCTTTTGTTCCAGGAAAAGGGCCGCACGGAGCCTACGCCTGCCGGCAGCACAAATTGACCAAAACCAACACTTGGAGGGGGAGACCAAGAGCTGACACAAGTCCAGAAACTTCTCGACCACAGGGATGGCACGCAACAACTCGTTCGCAGACCTGGCGACCAGCTCCCAATTGTCAGCGTAAGTCATGCAAAGGACCTTGGCCGGGCCCCTTTGCACAAAATGGTCAAATGCCTTCGCAAAAACAAACATTCCCACCACACTCAACGGATCTCCTTCCGGAATACCTGTAATTGAGCCAGCGCAACCGAAGACAGCCCCTTCAACCAGCACGGTCCGAGAGAGTTGACGAAGCATGGCCAGCCAGGCGTCCACCACCTGAACAGGAAACCCAAACCTCACCATGAGGGCCTTCAGCAGGTTCCTGTCCAAAATATTGAAACACTTGGTAATGTCCAGCACCAAGCCTGCCAACGATGCCTTTGCCTCAACCTTCTGCGCAATGAGATCACTGAGGAAAGTCCAGATTGCCCTGGTACTAAGGCTAGGGGACACAAGCGGTTTGGCAATATCCTTTGCGTGCACCATGAATTGAGCGGTACGCACCCGGCTCCAGATCCGGTAACAGACCCCCGCAACGGTGATTGGCCTGATGCAAGACCAAGTGGGGCACACGTCATCATCTTTCCGAAGCAGGATCAAAACCCACGTGGAAAGCTGCTCTGGCCACTGCTTAAGGGCCTCAACCGCCCGAAAAAGCCGCAAGAGGAGCTCAGTGAACCCGTCCGACAGCCATGAAAGTTCCTGCACTGACCATTCATCAGCCCCACGCATCGTACGTTTACGCGCCGACTTGAGTGCCCTGTGCCAGTCGGAAAGGCAAAGCGGCTGATGCAAAATGGGGGGAGTCTGCGGCAACGCTTGAATAACTTCACCAATGGATTCCGTCGACACCTGCGGCCTATTCCAAAAGGTATTCCATTGCCCTAGAAAGTGTGAGGACCAAACCTCCGGTTCAGCAGAAACAAAGGACCGAAACAGGGAAGATGCCTCTCGACGAGAGAGAAGACGATTCACCTGTATAAAATCCTCGCTCTGTGTCAACACCTCCACACTCAATCGATCACCCAGCAAAGTACAGCCAATGGGAAAGTCCTGAGGGTTAAGGACCTTAATCCAAGCCTTGCCAGCCTGACTCCATCGCTGGGGTGCAAGCTTCACTGGAATCTGAACAGTCATATCCACCACGGGTGGTTTTTTGGGATCCCTGACCAAGCGAAAAGGGAGTGATCCTCCCTCTGCAACCCATGACTTTTCGACCTGCTCATTAAAAGACAGTCTTTTTTGTCGCCAAACCTCGGTCGAACACCGATTGGCGAAATCCATGACAGCCATTTTAATTTTGGAGACCTGCTCAATCGATGGGCAATCCTGCCAAGGAATCTGGGCCTGCGTGACTAACCAATGCGGGAAAGATTTACCAAAACCTGTGGACGCCACAATAGTGGACCAAACCTGATGCGTTTCAGGTACAATGGCCTGCCCACAAGGTTGTAAAGCTTTGCGCATCAATCTCTCAAGGCTCTGCAACCGACGGCCTTGCTTTTGTACTTGCCTGACTTGCAAGGCTACTGCAGGGAATTTGACACGAAAATCGTCTGGCCGCCCTTGCTTAAACCTTGGGGCAGCCAAAACTCTTTTGACCGGCACTGGTTTGCACGCACGACCCAGGTATTTACGTCCCGGCCTTGCACCGTTCACCGTAGAAGCCTGCCGCAATGTTTCCTCTGCACTTTTGGACCAGAGTCCAAAAGCAAGTGACAAATCCTGTTGCGCAATGGCATGCTCAATGCGTGAGTAAACGTCCGGAGGAACCTGGGCGGTCCGAACCTGATGTGTATCAACATCCAGATCATCGAATGCCCGAGGGAGCATCCATTTCCAGACCTGCGGGTTGGTAGAGGGGATATCGAACCGACCCACCAAAACCGCGTGACTATCCAAGTCAGCTGTGTGGGAAACGGACATCCCTGTCAAAAAACGAGAAAAGTCAGGATTGCCAAACTGGAAAGTATGGCGTGTCGCACCCTTACACGTAGGGTCCAACGTGGCGCCAAACCTACTGTGTGCCAACTCGTGCAAGTCAGCCCAACCATCTGCGTTCAGTTCACGGAGCACGTCGAAAGCTCGCCAGCTGATATTCATGTCACCTGTGATGACAATGGGCCCCTGAATTGTCTCAGCGATCTGAACCACCCATGCCAAGATTTCAGAATTCAACATGTATTTATGGCTACCAACGACCGCATTGGGGAAAAGGTACACCGTGAAGACATGAAGCGGGACCTGAAAAACTTGAACAACAGTATAAAGCAGACGCTGTGAGGACCACGCCTGTCGCGGCAAAAACTGCGGTCGAGGCGTAAACGCGGGGAAGACACTTGCAACACAGACTCCCCTGCTAAGGCCTCGGAAAGAGCCAAGGGCACTGGAGACCTGAAACTTGTCTGGAACTGGGTCCGAACAGGACAGATTGAAACCAAAACCTTTGAACTCGGAATAAAGAGCGGGCAAAGCCCTCCTTGTGTGGGAAGTTTCACTGAACGCGACAACCTGGCACTCACACTCGCGCACCAAATCCCCCTTGCCCAAAAGCTGGGTGGGGTTCGTTGTCGCGAATTGAAGCGAGACCTATGGAACAGCCTCGGCGACACGCCGGGACTTGGGGGAGTTACTCAAAATCTCCTTCAATTCATTGTATCCAGTGACGTATTCCGTCCTCAATTCCGAGATGGCTTTCGTGTTGGCTTTCTCAAGCTGGCCAAAGCAGGATTGCTGACCTCCAATTCCTGCAAACATTTCAAGGACACGAGGTGGTGTCTCTCCTGTTGACCTTCTGACCAAAATGCTATTCCATGAAGGGGGTGGAACATGAAAAACAGGAACACCCGTCACCGAACCACAACAAAATCCCTGGAACAAACAAAGATCGTCACCAACACGAAGGGAAACCACTGCATCATACCACGAATGGAGAATTACCCAAATGTGCCTGCCTTCCGTAGTGACGGCCTCGAGGACACGTGAGTCGTGCGTGGCAATAACCCTGAAATGAATTGTCATCGGACCTGTGAATTGAAGTGCCTGCAAAGAATGTGAGAGGTACCTATGGAAACACTCATCAGCACAATTACCAAAAGTGAAATCAGGAGGTGAGGGAAGCCGGAACTGACTTATTGGGGAGGAACATCGGGTGCAAGTCCAACCTCGACCAAAAAGAAAACAAGAGGGACAACAGTCTCCCTGCACCATATACGCTCGCGCCGTCACAAGTTGGTGTGCAGGTGCCTGCATGTGCAATTGAAACCGAGCCTCATAGCTCCTGTACACCAAAGTGATACTTGCGTCACTTCCAAGATCCGCAAATTGGGAATCTCGTAACGCATTCAAAAGTGCCGGAACTCTCAGTTCGTCTTGTCCAGGAAGTAGAACCGTCTCTGGCATCCTGTACGGCGGACCGTCGTCAAGCTCCTCTTCAACACACGGTTGAGTCCAGACGCAGGTGGGAGAAATGTCCAAAACTGAGTCCTCGTCAATCTGAGTCACTTGAATACTTGCCACAAAGTCACCAGTATCAGATGGTGTGACCTGAGCTAAGGGCACTTCCTGAAGATCGGCCTGTGGATTTTGCCAGCCAACCGTATTTTGGGTGTCCGGAGCAGTTGCATCACCTCTTTCGGCATCACGTACACCTGCATCATGTTGGATTTCGATCTGCATGTCGCCGCCGTGGTAGTTGGTGTTGCAACTTGCACTATCCCGAACGGGGAAACCAGGATTGCCATTGTAATTCGAGCCATGAACGATGTCCTCCTGTTCAACCCGAATATCCAGACAGTTCTTCCATAACCGGACCTTCCCTTCTTGAACTCTTTTTTGGCACACAAAAACTCCCTGGTTGTTTCCGAATGCAGAGCCATAGGCAGTAATGTCGCAAGCAGCTGCAGTTGGAGCACCGCGCAGCCATGGCGTCGAAGCGCGCTCCGAGTATTCGGAAGTACGACACCCTGAGTCCGAACGAGGAAACAACACGAACGGGTCAGAATACCCACCCTCACCAGAAGGACACAAAGCACGGGGTTCGGAGGAGGTACGGGTAACGTCCTGAACAGCACACGGGGCCTCGTCACAATGAATGTCATTGGGAAGAGTACCAACACCATGGGAGGCCTGACATGACACGCAAGCACCACCAAAAGGGACACCTGAACAGGTTGTTTGTGGACACTGCACATCTATGCAGTCACCTGAACTTGAAACAAGGGGCCATTGGGGTGCGCTCAAGGGGTCAACAGCTTGATCAGCACGCCCGACCTGTGGCTCCTGACAAGAACCCAAATTGGTCTCAGCTCGGACACCTGAAAGGGACTCACACGGAGGGTTTGAGCGCCTTTGACCAGACTCAGAACCAGATCTGGCCTGAAAAACTGGCCTACCACGTTTTGGGGCAGATGTGGAGTGTTCAGCTGGGCTGCGGCTCCGCCCTTTATCTCCACTTTTGTCACGGTCGTCTCGATCTTCCTCCTTAGGCATCTTTTTATGAGGTTCGTCATGTCCAGAAGAACCTCGCAAGACCTTCAAAAAGACACTGGCAACCCTGTCACCAATTTCGACATCAAGAGCCAAGGACCAGTGAGTGCCATAACTCAACAGTGAAAGCTTTGAGTCACGACTGAACGTGGACAGCACAGTGCCGAAATCAGTAACATTTCCAAAAAACATCGGATCCTCTTCGCCGTTAAGCACAACAAAATTCAAAGTGTCCAAAGCCGCGGGGAACTGGCCCTGAACGGAATTCAACAAACGGATCAATTGAGTAGGAATCTTGTTGAGACCTGGCGGGGGACTGAACGCCAGCGCAAGTTTGGGGCCAGCAGGGGCCTTTGACGAGCTGGCAGTTCCCGTTGGTTCATCCCATTTAGATTTTCTGATCCTTTTGGGTTTCACACCTTGTGTCCGACCTTTTGATTCGGATTTCCTCTTTCGATCGGGTGTCGTGGGCCTGACATGCCGAAATTGTGTGGGGACTTGCGGGTCATCACCAACCTGACTACGCGTCGACATAGGCACAGCACCCAAATCAACATGGAACGCAACAGAATTGGTATGCACAATATTGGAAAAGGAAGCTTCCAGCACCACCTCGGTACTGTTCAAAAAGTCAACCAAGGGGTCTTGCAACCACAGGCGCAGTCTTTTACCTGGCAGGTACAGCGCGCCATAGTGGAAGGGATCTCTTGAATCCTTTGCCAACGTTTTCACGAAAGGCCAAATAGCCTCGAGAAGTTCGGCACCTGTTGATTTTTCCCTCAGTTCTGCCATCTTTGTAACCACATATTCACCTCTAAAAGTGACATACACCGTCAGCTTTTCGGGTCTCTGGACTGACAATTTCTCAACCTCCGGGTCGCACAGGGGAACACTGAAAGAGGCGGGGCCAAAAACACCTGCAAGTGAACTTGGGAGCAGGGGACAAATGGGCCGTGGAAGAGCCAAAGAGACCTCCAAGAGGGATTCGACATCCACATGCTTGTCCACCTGAACAGGGGTCGGGGGCCAGTCGCCAGCAGGCAGCGCACCAATGGACAACTCCAACTCCCTGAGATCAGTAGCACCAGCATGCAAGGACTCCACAGGGTGAGCACGGGGATCAAGACTCGCAGCGCGGAAAAGACACCTGGTGGGTGCATCCGGGAAGAGGTGCTGCCTAATAACCTCAAACACCACCGGGAGTTCCTGAGCAGAAAACTCACCAATGAATTTCAAGAATTCACGTACCTGTGGCTCCGACAGAATGTGAGTCCTGAACCGTGAGTCAAGGTGATTCCTGAGGACCTGCTGCCTGGCACGAATACACCCTAGACCGCAGACACCACTGAGAAGCCGCAGCGCTCGGCTATACTCCGTCAAAAAACAGAGCCCAGGTCTTTCGTCGGTCAGCCTTTCGATCCACACACCGTCCATGGCAAAGGGCCAAACCACGGAACGGTGGGGAGGCGAGACAGCAGAGGAAGGGCACAAAACAACCAAGGGGACAGAAACAACCGAAAACACAACAGCCAAGGACCTGAATGAAAGGGAGACAGGACCAAAAACGAAGAACACCGGGGTTCAGGACAGACCTACGCACTCCTCAAGCAATCAGTCGAAACAGCCCCACCACTGGAAGGTTGCTTGAGCCAAGGGCTAGTGCTGCAAGAAACTTAAGACCCATCTTAACAAATAAGGGAATCTGCTGTTCTCCCTGGCGGGTGTACATCTTTGCACATTCATATAGTTTTTCCGAGACATGAATCAAGAGAGTGCTTGCGGCGCTATGCTTAGGTAGTCAAAACAAAGATCACGTGAATTTGCACCAACTGCAGGGAATGGGCTGCTTCTCGATTCCAAAACATTGTCACAGTACCAGGTGAAAACCAAGTTTGGGAAACCCGCTGTTCTTTGGGTAGCACCGAGGGTTTCGAATGCAAGCCATGCTGACAGTGCCCCATGATTTAGCTGTCGAGTCCCGAACCAACTGCGGTTTGTCTTTAACTCCAAAAGAAATTCATATCACTAAAATGTCCAATTTGGAGACCATACAACCAAAGCGTATGGCCCCTATGGCTATCAAAGCCTTTTGATACCCTCCTTCCCCGGCAGCTGGCTGCAAATTTCTGCCGGCAACACCCATCACTACTGCCAGCCTGCAGGCACGCCAGAAGTCATCCCAGGGCACTTCTCATGGAAGTTCCAAGAAAGAGGCTGGATACATTGACACAATGTCATACGTACGTAAGGTACAGCCATTATGATAATTCTATGATGAATATTTGCATACTGAGCTTCAACTATTGAATCTGATATCACTGGTATCATGACTCATCATGTACAGTGGATGTTCAGCTCACCGCATGCCTCAGGCTGAAGCACCACCCAGCGCCTTGTTGTACTTCTGCCAGGAGGACATCTTCGCTTGCATCCGGAAGGAGTTTTGCCTGGCAACTGGGGACACTCGCAATGCTTGCTTGCTGTGACGATGACCCTCAGCAAAGGTATAGAAACTGTGCCATCATCTCACAGATCCACCCTGGATTGCTTGTTCCGAAACAGTATGGGGCCAGTTTGGGGGTTCGACATACTTCAGCAACAAGCAACGCAAATGTCCAGCCTGAGCACCACTGGCACCATATGTAATAAGGACGTCGAGCCCAAGATGATGAGGATGAAACTGCAGCGAAAGAACGAGACCACAGCCAACCCGGAGCAAGAAACCATGCCATCACCTGTTCCTTGCTTTCTGTGTCAGGAAGTGTAAAAGTCAACCTACAACAGAGTCTCAACTCTGTTTAGGAGTTAAAAGGGCTCATAGTTCAGAGTCCGCGCTCAGAAAGTTGAAGAAGTATGACTCAGTATGACTCTGACGTGGCAGAGTTGCCCAACTGGCAACACGTGCCAAAGCCATTACTGGAGTCCATGACTCGTACGCTAGTCAAGCACCTAATTCTGTTTGTGACGGTGTAGCTGTTGGGGAAAAATGAATCAACAAGACGGCAACCCACTACTATACAATAGTCTACTAAAGTCTACTAATACTCTGAGTCACCATGGATGATTGAAGTCCATACCAACAGAAGGTGCTTGAACTCCAACAGAAGGCGCTATCAAGTTGTTGCGGCATTTTGGTGGGTTTTGCATACTTCCCGCTGCCACGGCTCCTGATGACATAGGTGGAGGTGGCCTGCTTGGACCAGTCCTGACGTGCATGGACTCAGAACAGGATCGAGGTGTGGAAACTAGTCACATCAAGTCACTAGGGTGATTAGGACATAACGGAAATTTGGAATAATTACCATATCCGGACATATTGTGATCGTCTCGGAATATGTGCCAAATTAGGACATATTGGGATCATATTCGTATTATATATCTATTTGGCATATGAGGAGACTAATATGTCCTGTTGATTTTGAGCCTGCCGATATGCCACTGGCCACAGAAACACCAGCCCCGCCCCGGTCCACCACAGCGAGGCCGCTCTGAGACACGCAGCTGGCAGAGGTGTAAAGCGCTTGTGGCAGGGAAAATGCACCTGGGGAAGGCGAAACAGGGCGATTCACATCGCGGGACAACTGGTGAAACAACTGATGGCTAAGTGGCTAAAAAAGAAAATGTGGCTAAGTTGAAAATCATTGAAATCCCCCAACTTTCGGGGTGTTTTCAACCTTTGGTCCGGCCCCAGTCATTGACCCAGCCCAATATCCATGGCACCGTTGGGCTCCAGAAGCCACATAAACATGGCTCCAATGAGGATGACCGTCACCTGCCGAGAAGAGGTCAAGACATGTCAAGACATAGGATAGACATAGGATAGACATAGGTGACAAAGGGCTGCCTGCGTTGCGTTCACTACATGAAGTGTGCAAAATTGCCAGCAATCCTTCAACTAAAGCCGACCAGTGGCCCTAACCCTGGGTGCATGGAAGCCACTTTCCAGTAGCCCCACAAAGTGCAAGCTAGTTGCAGGATGAAAACAACATGTCGCAACAACTGGTTATAGATGGATTCCCACTTTTATCTTTATCCCCTTTCCAACCAAAAATTGATACCACACGTAACAAAAGGTGCCCCTCACCACTCCCGGACTGCTTCATTGACATCTCCCTTGGGATCGCACGATGTAGCCAGCGTAGCACCTCCGCAATGCAACACCATAAGCCAAGCCAAGTACCCCAAATTACGCACTCTCAAGTTCCATGACAAGCCTCTAAGATTCTCTAAGTTCCATGGTAACTTATGTGAACTTATTATGATCCACCGGCTTGCCCACTGATGCTGGGGGGCCGACCAGTAATAGAGCTCCTCAATGAAAAATAGCAAGGAAAACTTTTTCTTTTTCTCTTGGACCTTATTGCGAAATGTGCTGTCAATGCCCTTGTTTATGACAACAGTGCCCCGGCCTGTTGCAAATTGGAACCGGTCCGGAATTGTTTGGGGATTTGTTTCTTTCATTTTTTTTTCCCATGTTGGGATTTCTTTTCGATTTCCCGTCCTGCAGCATTTTGGAGCTGGAAGCTGCCATTTCAACGGTATTTGCAACATTTTGGAGCTCGAACCTCTCGTTTTCCAGGGTGTTTGCAACATTTTGGCGCTCGAACGGTTCATGTTGCATGGTATTATGTAACTAGGGTTCCTTTAGAATTAGTTTAGGGTGTATTTCGGATTGGCTTAAGACTCTTGAAGGGTTGGTTTGGGTTTTTGTTCACGGTTGGTTTAGGTTTATTTATGGTTGGTTAGTTTAGGGTTTACTTGGTTGGTTTGGGGTTATTTGGGGGTGGTTTAGGGTTTATTTGTATAGTGTTTCTTAGGCATTTAGGCCAAAGTTGAGAAGCACAAAAAGCAGGAAAAAGCAGAAAGCACGGAAACAGGGAAACAGACACTCAAAAATCATTCCGAAACGGTCCGAAACGGAAAAAACAAAACAAATTAGCCCTCCAATTCAAACTGACTGACAGTTCTTCCCATGTGCTTTCATTTGCTTATTCTTGTCATCTTCTTCTTCAATTTCCTCTTTTTCGTTCTCCGTCGTTCTCCTTTTCTTCCCCTTCTACCTCTACCTATGCCTCTAACTCTAACTCTTCTCCTTCTCCTTCTCCTCCTCCTCCTCCTCCTTCTTCTTCTTCTTCTTCTTCTTGTTTGATCTTGTTCCCACATACAACAAACTCATTGAGGGTAAGAGGCATCATGGTAGCTGGTGCCAAAACTAGGAAGGCAGCGAGCATCCCAGTTGCAGACTGTTCTTCGTACTCTTGGAGTGATCGAACAATAAATGTAGAGCTACGATTGGTGCATCAGACTTGGCCTCCCAACTGTAAACCAGTCGATGCCCATGTATGCCTCGCAACTACGAAGGTCCAATATGTCAGATCCAGAGAGAGCACGCAGCAGTGGCCTGCCTGACGAATGTCCGACAAAACCTCAAGGGCGTGGGGTTGAAAGTTCAACCCTGCTACACCTGCCATGACAGTATGTAGTGAGGGTACAAATAGCAAATCCAAAAGTATCACCGTGCGTCGTCCTGGAAAACATTCGGATTGGGAACTTCTACGGGACCTCGCTGTAGTTGTCTTGCAAAGAATGACTGGTAAATATTGCCCTTCCAATTCCAATGCAAGAAAAAACAAACGGGCAATATGTCATGGGTCAACACTTCGAACACCCTGAGAACATGCTCCAGATTGAAGAAGAATTTGCATTGTTTCCAACGTGATGCTGCACGCACTTGAATATGACCCAGATTGGGGGTTGGTCTCTTGTGTCTGCAGCATGTGATGTCCTATTTCTTTGTACCGGCACTATGGGGCAAACAGGGATTTTTCTAAATTATCCAGGGCTGTAGTACAGTATTCAGCTTTTCCAAAACAGCATGCCAAGGAAATTCCATACACTTCCCAGCCACTCCAGTGGACCGCGTTTGCAAATATCTTCTGCATATTTCAGCATAAAACAATCAAGGACGCAGATCCTTCAAACCTCGTGGGCGTGCATCTACATATTGTGCCATTCACATTCTAAGTTCCAAAAAATGCACATATCTCAAATGCTTCTTGGGCTAGGACTGCTTGCCGTCCAACCCATGTGGATTGTTGAGCATCCGTGCCGTTCGGATATTTCCAGCCACTGTCCTTTGGTGCAGGAGTTCTGGCGCTTCCAAAGAATTGTGATTGGAATGAGGTCCTCTATAGATATCATGTGCCACCAGCCGAGTTATCAGAGATGTTGAACTGTGAACACTGAATCATACATGTTATCACAATTTATCACATAGTTGTCACATGACAGTGCTTTTGCTAGAGAGATCCAACCTGGCATCCTTATATCTGGCGCCAATCTTGTTTCCTCTGCATTTCTTTGCGGACACTGTGTCCGCACCCTGACCCTGCCATTTACACCCAAGCGGCGGTGTGAGATTGTCCAGCGTGTTGGCTCGAGCCTTATGAGGTCATGGTTTCAGGATGCGAATAGCATCACTGGGTTTGCATTTTGAACTTCCTTGGTGAAAGTCCCAAGGAAATTTGGCCGTTCAAGGCTGCTCACGATAAACTTTCAGCCAAGCAAACATGCTCTTCATTGCTGTTACATGTCCGCCTTAGAACACTTTTCTTTGCTGAAAAGAGTGGTGAGATGTGGTGAGCAAGTGTCAACAGTGTCAACCAACAGAGTAGCAAAGCAGCATCGAAATTCATTTCCTCAGGGCAGATGATTAGGCAAGCGTCAGCTCTGAAAAAATTCTGAATCTGTGGGCATGTAAAAAGAGCCAAAAGAATCCTTGCAGTGCTGAATTAAATCTATTGTAAGTTCTCTTCTCATGTCTCTAAATGAATTATGTATATTTCTTTTTGAGCCACATTGGTCCCAAACCCCAAAGCAACTGGACTGAGTGCCCAGCTCGTCCTGACCAGGCTGGTACACTGATTTGAAGAGCAAGAGTCAGCAGGCGTCCATCTTAAGACTAGAGTGACTATCCAAATGGCTGTCAGACTTCGGGGACTTGCCACCGGCAGCCTGAGACGGTCGACTCATCACCAAAAGACCTTGTGGCCAGAATGATAGAGAGAGGCGCGACGGTGCAATGCATAACCAAAAGATACCAAAGGTAAAAAGCCAAAAAGCCATCCAGCATATTCTGAAAATGATGATACATACAACTGATATAGCTAGTTTTTACCTTCCACGACACGCTCCATGCCCAGCACAAATGCTAGGTGGCACAAATTGGGGAAGAATTGGGGATCCCAGCGGCGATGGTACCGAGAGTTTCGAAGCACTGGTATGATCGACTCCAGCAGTGCCAGCAGTGCTTTGACCTGGGAACATGACACATCTGAGACGTCTCAAATGCCTATGTTGCGGAGTTGGAAGACTTGGGTAATCACTGGGGATTGATAGGCAATTGCTTGGACTTCAGGCTCCCAATTGTTGTCTTCAGAGTTTATCTATTCTGCTCGGCTGCCGTACATTGAGAGCCCAAGAATGTGAGAGCGGAATGAATTCACAAGATATTGCATTCAACCATCATCGAGCCTGCTGCTCCGCAGCAGCGTTTCTACTTTTTAAAGGCAGAGCATGGGTGCCAGAGCTTACCAGGCAACTACCCGTCCACGCTGCGTACCAAGTCGCTGCCAGCCGAGGAGAGGGATCTCTTCAGCACCGGCAGCACGGACTGGCGAAGTGTCACCAAGCAAATCCAAGCAGAACAGTGAGGTGACCAACAAATGGTCGCATTTTCGTTGAGGGCAAGCTGGGATGACATCCCCACTGAGGTTGGACAAACACATCTGAGATACACGTAAGACATACATAGACCTACTAGATGCGACCATCCGCAACTTCCTGGAGCGTAGGCCACACACAGGATAGAAGCCATCTGATCAGATCAAGCAGTACATGGACTAATTTGCTGCTCCACCCAATCTGTTTGGTTCAACTTCGGTAGGAGCTTGGTTGGAAAAGCATCTGCCTGCTGTACTTCGGGAATTCAAAATGTACCAGGGTACACTTTTCAAACCAGCAGCAATGGCACTGATTCAGCTTCATGATCCACGGGCCCTCACAACTTAGTAACCTGATGTGGGGGTGTCATGGCAAAAACAGAACATTTACGGCCATTCCATTCTGAGGTTAAAGGCCACAAATTTCGTCACTGATGCACCTGGCGTTTGCTCTCAAGGCCGTCCTGTAACCAGGGAGGTGACCAGAGTTTGTGGCCGAGGAAAAAAGACTGAAGACTTGCTGAAGACAATGGAACGTGTCATGTACTGATCGGACATCAAGCAAGCGGTCCTGTGACGAATTGGACGTACGACGGCTGTGGGGATGAGACAATTGGGGCCTCAAACGTCGCTGGGGTATACCACACATGGATGCCAAGAATTGAATTTGTCAAACGTCTGAAAGTTGACACCTACTCGTACAAATCAATAATATATGCGTCGTTTAGCTGCTTTGGCCCTGGTAGGATGTTGTACGGATGTTGTACCCATCACAAAGCGCAGTTCCATTTGGGTTGTTCCAATGTGTAAACCCGGATCTGTGACTGTTGGGCGCTAGGCGAAGGTGGTATCTCCTGCTTGCCGTCCTGCCCAAGAATCCACGGAGGTTCAACAGTCCCCAATTGGTGTTTTCTTATGTTTTCTTAAATTCCTGAAAAATGAAAAACGGTGAGGTGGTCTCTGCGACTGCCTGTTCACATCAAACCTCTCTGGAAAGATCCGAAATCCCAAACCAAGCCGAGGGGGAAAACCCTCACGCTGCAGAAGAACCAGCCATGGCCATGTCCAACTGTCCAAATTGACTGTGTCTCCCAAAATGTTTTGCCTTCACTAGAAAGTAGTGGGGTTCCGTAGGTTTGGCTCAGGAGTTGTCCATCGACATAAACAAAATAACCGCTGTAGCCAGCCATGCCACGCCTTCCCATATTCAGTGAGAGACCTACTGCTGCCATAAAGCTCGGCACGCTCCTGCAGCACATGGCGGTGTGCAAAAGTGGGGGGATTCAGATGGATTCAGCACATCAACGGCGCACACAACTCACAAATTTAATCGATGTTCAGAGGTGACATCCAAAATCATCCAAAAAAAAATATCCCGGCGAGAGACCCAAAACAGTGTGGGGGGAGTGGAAGGATAATGTATTACAATGTTGATGTTGATGTTGATGATGATGATGATGATGATGTTGATGTTGATGCTGGTGATGATGTTGAAGATGATGTTGAAGATGATGAGGGGCAGGAGGAGGACGCGGTGCAGGAGGATGATGTTGAGGATGATGAGGCGGAGGGTGATGATGCTGAGGATGTTGATAGTGAGGATGATGATGTTGAGGAGAATGAGGATGAGGGTGATAATGCGGAAGATGACGTGGAGGATGATAAGGTGGAGGATGATCATGTTGAGAAAGAGAATGATAATGATGATAATGATGATGAAAATAATGATGATGTTGTTGATGATGATGATGATGATGAAAAGTATGAGGATAAGGATGATGATGATGATGGTGATGATGATGATGATGATGATGTTGAGGAGGATGAGGATGAGGATGATGAGTATGATGATGCTGAGGAGGATGAGGATGGGGATGAGGATGAGGATGAGGATGTTGAGGAGGATGAGGATGAGGATGGAAATGGAAGTGGAGGAGGACAAGGTGCAGGATGATGATGTTGGGATGGAGGAAGAACACGATGATGAGGATGATGATGTTGAGGAGGATGATGAAAAGGATGATCGCGTTGCGGAAACCAACGATAGTGTTGCGGAAGATGAGGTGGAGGAGGACGATGTTGCGGAAGATGAGGTGGAGGATGGTGAAGTTGAGTATGATGGTGTGGAGGGGAAGGAAGATGATGGTGATGATGATGTTGAGGAGGAGGAAGATGATGATGTGGGGGATGATGATGCTGAGGAGGAGGACCGATCCCAGGACCTAGGACCACACTTTGTGCGAGCCTTCGCAGTCGAAATGCACGTCAACATTTCAGAAGAGCCACTTTATACTGAAATTTACAGTAAAAATGCCGCGGCCCAGATTGAGCCCAGAACAAAGTTCAAAGGACCACACTTTGCGCGAGCCTGCGCAATCGAAATGCACTTCAACATGTCACAAGAGCCACTTTATACAGAAATTTTCAGGAAAAATGCCACGCCCCAGAATGAGCCCAGAACGTGGACACACATTTTGTGCGAGCCTGCGCAGTCGAAAAGCATGTCAAGACTTTACAGGAAAAATGCTGCGGCCCAGAATCAGCCCAGAATGCAGACACACACTTTGTGCAAGCCGGTGCGGTCGAAATGCACTGCGACATGTCACAAGAGCCACTTTATACGGAAATTTACAGGAAAAATGCCGCAGACCAGAGTGAGCACCCTGATCAAGCCCCGGCCTTTACAGCTACCGTAAGAACCCCTCAGTGTGGACTGGACACACTGTTTGGGGAACTTTGTACATGTAGCTGGTGCTTGGTCAGACATGAGACAAACAATTTCTGCCGCATGTACTTCGGATCATGAAAAGGGCATTTCATCCTATGCTGCAAGCTGCAAATGCGTTTGCTTGTTCAGCGCCATGTTCCAAAAAACTTTGTGCAGGTATATCCTATTCTGTGAGTTGGTTCATGCGTGAGACAATTGCTCGAAAGACACTGTGAGCCGAAACAACATATCGCGTAGATGGCTCTGGCAACAGGAGAAGACAAGACGTGACGTGACAAGACAAGACAAGAAGTAGAATGCAGAGAGAGAGAGAGAGAGACGCTTTGTGCGAGCCTGTGCAGTCGAAGCGCATGTCAAGATTTCACAAGAGCCACTTTTTGCGGAAATTTAAAGCAGAAATGCTGCGCCCCAAAATAAGCCCAAAACGCGAACACCCATTTTGTGCGACATTGTGCGAGCCTGCGCATGTCAAGATTTCACAAGAGCCACTTTATGCAGAAATTTACAGGAAAAATGCCGCGCCCCAGAACCACGGCGCAGACTTTGGGCGAGCCTGCGCAGTCGAAACGCATGTCAAGATTTCACAAGAGCCACTTTATGCGGAAATTTACAGCAAAAATGCCGCGGCCCAGAGTGAGCACCCTGGTCAAGCACCGGCCTTTACTCCTACCGTAAGAAACCCTCAGTGTGGACACACTGTTTGGGGAAACTTAGGGTTTTACACACTAAGCTGTCAGCAACAAAACACATGACCTGGTGATGTTCCCCGAAGCTGTGGCATCTTCCATTCCCATCTCGGCCCGTCTCGGCTCTCCCCACCTTGCTTTGCAACAGCAAGGCCTCCTGCGCCTCGATCAACCGATCCTGAAGGGTCGATAAGGCAAGCCGCAGAGCCAACTAGTCCATTTTGTTGAGGTGTCAATATACCTTTCTTGAAAGAGGCTGTATCCAATTGCATTAACCCATATTAACCCCATCTATGTATATCTTCATTATCTTCTTGATGGCTCCTTCTGAGCAGTCGTACTTCAGAAGATTCAGTAGATCCTACGGTTGTTTGGGCTGGAAATTATGCGCATTGATATCTGAAGCGCTTCCACAGCAGAGAAAATCCACCTGTCCTTGAGCTTCTCTCGGATGCTGGGCAAGTTCCACACCTTCCGATTCAGCGAAACCCGCTCGGACCTCCAGGCTGAGCCGCTTGCCATGAAACTGCTCCAAAATGGCAAGCATCTCACAAAATGTATCAAAATGTAATAGTTACATGTTACATATAGTCATATAGTTACCTATCAAAAAGCCTGCACAAAATTGCACAGGACCCTCAGGACCTTCTCAGTGAGTCCAAAGCGCCACAAGTGGCACCGTCCAGGTCCCCACACTTCGACCGATTCGGAAGCTCAGGGCTGGCAGATGAAGACCTTGTGTGCTCGGCGAGACCCCTTGTCACGCAAGGATTATAGTTGGAGACAATCCTGACCATACTATTATGAATCTATTATGCCGGAAGCAATAAGGAGGCAAAGTCTTACCAATAATTCTTGCCAATGAGTCTTGTCAATATCACCAGGAACATCTCAAACAATCACCAAGGGCCAAAGACTTGAGTGCTAGTCCCTTGGCATGACAGGGATGAAAAATATCCAAAAGTGACACGTTCTAGATGGTTGATCCACACCAAAAACTAAAATGGGGCTCCGACGAATCTTCATCACCACCTTTCCAGCCATGCGTTGATTCCACAACCCATGTTGTTGATGAGTATTACGGGAAAAAACCATACAAAACCTCACTATTGTAGATTTAACTACAGCAAGCCGGAATGAAATGGCTTTGTCTGAAAATAGGGTACCCCAAAACCCAAGGCTTTATCATGTTCAGCATAAGAATCGTCCTTTGGGGTATACCCAATTTTCAGGCACACCTGAATGAGTCAAGTCCCACATAAGCCAAACATCTATTTTCCAGTTGAAGGTTTAAGGAATTTCAGGCACTCATGCCTTTGGATGAAGTGCTCCGGCTGCCAGAGATCGCACTTGAAATATGCAATTCCCTAGCTGACCCCTCTGGCATCCCATGGCCTTCCATGGCTGACAAGGGCTACCAGGGCCAGGGTCAATTCATGAATCAAAGTAAGCTGGATGGATCCCTCTCTCAGAATGTTGCTGAGAATATGAGATGCCAAGTGCAGTGGGTCTACTCATCAAACTCTATGCATCTTCTTGAGCTGGGCACGATGACCAGGGGTTCTGCCTGTGTTGCACTTTAATATAATATAATATAATATTATATTATATTATATTATTATTATTATTATTATTATTATATTATATTATATTATATTATATTATTATATCATACATATATATGCAGAATTCGAAAGATAAATGAACATATTTATATATATATATATTATTATATATTGACTTAATATAACATAATACGGTGTGTAGCACTATGACTGGTATATTTTACGATATAATTGTATATGTATGGTCTATATACCCAACTAACTCCGCATGGGACCATGACATAATTATGAATGATGACGGCGCTTAGCTCTTTGAGCCAACGGCAGGAGGACAAATAGCCAAACAATCGTGAACGGGTGACCGGGTGACCAAGCTGCCATGTGCTTCACGAAATGGCAAGGGATGGCTAGAGACTCTAAGATCTTTGGATGAAGACTATGGTTTTGTTGGATTTTAACCTTGATGCAGGCCTACTAAGGAAGATGAGGGGACCCTCAGCAGCAGGCCAGATATCTTGTAGATTAAAAGTTTTGGAAGCATGGAAAGCTCAGGCGCCGCACTTCGGCCGCTCAAAGCAGGCACAAAACAAGTGACCTGAACCCAAAAACGAGGAACGTACACAAAATCTAGAAGTCTCTAACGACTCTAAGGGCATTTACCTCTGAGAGCAACTGTTATAATTTTTGATATACATCATGGAACTCCGCATAGATCTTGAACATTCTTGAACTATCTGAGTCTTCGATTGCGAGTGCATTCAAGAAGGGCGTTCAAACCCATCACATCAACGGACACAGATTGACAATCAGCATCTCGAATGTGTAAGCTGTGCATCTGCCCAAATCAGATACAAATTCCATGATCGATACGCTTAGGTTGTGCATTCCTGCATGTTCTATTCAAATTTCTTTGCAAACGGAGCATTTGCCATGCAAAGTTGTTGACTAGAATCCAAGTCCCTGGCAAAGCACCATGTCGTCTGGATGCACACTCTTGGTTTCGATTACTGTGTCCTGAACCATATTATGTCTGGCAGGAAGAGTGCTGTCGCTTTCTGTGTATATCCGCCGACCCCTGCCGACAGCAGGGGGAGCGCGTCAGAGGAGGAATTACCAGCAGCAAGGGCCAAGAAGTCATTACAAGCAGCAAGGGCAAGAAGCAAGAAAACATGAAAGAAGAAGCAAGAAGCAAGAAGCAATTACAGGCAACAAGCGGCAAGAAGCAAGAAACAAGAAGCCAGGAAGCAACAAGCGGCTGGAAGACAGGTCAGAGAAGTCATTACAAACAGCAAGGGCAAGAAGGAAGAAAACAAGAAAGAAGAAGCAAGAAGCAAGAAGCAATTACAGGCAACAAGCGGCAAGAAGCAAGAAACAAGAAGCCAGGAAGCAACAAGCGGCTGGAAGACAGGTCAGAGAAGCTAGAAACAACAAGCCAGGAAGCAACAAGCGGCTGGAAGACAGGTCAGAGAAGCAAGAAACAAGAAGCCAGGAAGCAACAAGCGGCTGGAAGACAGGTCAGAGAGCTAGTTTTCTTGTCGATTCAGAAAGCAACGTTAGGCAGGCGGCTGGAAGACAGGTCAGAGAAGCAAGAAACAAGAAGCCAGGAAGAAACAAGCGGCTGGAA
>CAMXCT020000424.1:305218-328378 GCA_947184155.2 Cladocopium goreaui
CTGTTTTGCTGTGGCGAGGGCGCCGTTTGTGAGCCTTTACGGCTGGAAGAGAGCTAGTTTTCTTGTAGGTTCAGAAAGCAACGTTAGGCAGTGGGAGCCGTTGCCCGGAGGCTCGGTCCGTCTTTCAGGGCCCTGCTGTTTGGGCGTGGCGGAGGCGCCGTTTGTGAGCCTTGACGGCTGGAAGAGAGCTAGTTGGGGAGCCGTTGCCCGGAGGCTCGGTCCGTCCTTCAGGGCCCTGCTGTTTTGCTGTGGCGAGGGCGCCGTTTGTGAGCCTTGACGGCTGGAAGAGAGCTAGTTTTCGTGTAGGTTCAGAAAGCAACGTTAGGCACTGGGAGCCGTTGCCCGGAGGCTCGGTCCGTCCTTCAGGGCCCTGCTGTTTTGCTGTGGCGGAGGCGCCGTTTGTGAGCCTTGACGGCTGGAAGAGAGCTAGTTTTCTTGTAGCTTCAGAAAGCAACGTTAGGCAGTGGGAGCCGTTGCCCGGAGGCTCGGTCCGTCCTTCAGGGCCCTGCTGTTTTGCTGTGGCGGAGGCGCCGGTTGTGAGCCTTGACGGCTGGAAGAGAGCTAGTTTGGGAGCCGTTGCCCGGAGGCTCGGTCCGTCCTTCAGGGCCCTGCTGTTTTGCTGTGGCGAGGGCGCCGTTTGTGAGCCTTGACAGCTGGAAGAGAGCTAGTTTTCTTGTAGCTTCAGAAAGCAACGTTAGTAACGTTAAGCAGTGGGAGCCGTTGCCCGGAGGCTCGGTCCGTCCTTCAGGGCCCTGCTGTTTTGCTGTGGCGAGGGCGCCGTTTGTGAGCCTTGACGGCTGGAAGAGAGCTAGTTTTCTTGTAGGTTCAGAAAGCAACGTTAGGCAGTGGGCGCCGTTGCCCGGAGGCTCGGTCCGTCCTTCAGGGCCCTGCTGTTTTGCTCAATGGGAGATATGCCCAGGGGTCGGCGGCAGGGGGCGGAGCCCTTTAATAATATTCCAAGAGTTCGAGACATCACTACTGGCACACAACGCAACAATGCTGGCCCTGTCTCTTAAAAGCTTAAACCACTGCCACAACCTTTCCAAGAAGGGACGATTTCTCACCAAACAAGGCTTCGCGACACTCACAACCCACAGCTGTCTGTCCTTGTTGAGCCATGGATCCTGACAGGCTAGCTTGGATACTGTCTTAACGTGGGGATCGAACCTGAAATTTCCAACCCTCCAATTTGTAATCCAGACAAATACTGCCTTGGGAATCCAACTCCAAAAGGTAAAGTCTCAAAATATCCAAAGGATTCTTAAAGGAATGGATTGAATGGACTGGGAAGTACACCTCTTTGGCTCAGATCTCAACCCACCTGCTTCAGCACATGGATCTGCTGCTCAGATAGGACAGGATTTTGCCGCCGAGGCGCACCGCCTCGGGAATCTGGTTCCATTGACCATCCACGAGAGGCCTCACAGCCTCGCAAGCCTCGCAAGCCTCGCAAGCCTCGCAAGCCTCGCAAGCCTCGCAAGCCTCGCAAGCCTCGCAAGCCTCGCAAGCCTCGCAAGCCTCGCAAGCCTCGCACACGCACCGCACACCCCAAACGACCTGGGATCCCGGCTGCTTTGGGGCGGCCTCGCAGGGGCGTGCAGGTTCAAAGCCCGTCGGTTTCTTGTTGTATCACAATCTGAAACGACGTTTCCAGACGTGGCTAAAGCCCAAAGGATACTAATCGGGGTGCCCAAAATCGCAAATTGGTCTACACAAGATTCACCCAACCTTTCTGAAGAGCTTGACGAGGAACCTCACGGTTGGAAAAAATTAACTCTTCGCAATTGGACATGCCGACAATTCCGCCGAAAAGGCATAAAACCACGTCTTAGCTTCTGTACCATTTCATTCATGACATTGGCACAGAATAGCCCAACTGCCATTTCTACAGAATCTTCACCCTCCCAAATACAACAATTCTTTGAACTGCAAAGCAAATTCAAATGCGTCAAGTATCCACATCCACAAGACATACACAACCATTCATTTGGAATCAGTTGAAGTTTGGGTTCCTTTTAAATAGGTTGTACACGGTTGTACCAATGATGCTAGAAGGGCGGAAAAAAAGGCCAATCCAACAGGGCCAAGAACATCGCTGATGGCTAGCTGGCTCAGTCGTCCCTGGGACTGGCAGTCCAAACGACTCTGGGTGATCCTACTGGCTGGCTCCATGCTTGCTCCTCCTTTGCTTGGCTTGAGCCATAACAGCCATAGGTTGCACAGTAGATTGAGTGCAGTGTAGTCGGCCTGAGTGCGAGTGTCGAGAGGAATGTGGATGGAGCGGGCAGCCGAAAGTTTATTTTTTTATAGTGCTGCAGCAGAAGGATTTGGGAGTTGGTGCTGCGTGGATTATGGCTACGATGTTCTTTATTTGGACCACCCTGAAAAGAACCGTTCACAGCAGCACACAGGTCTTGTCAGCGACTCCAAAGCAAAAGTTTATGGTTTTGCTTTTGGGTTCTGCAGCCCTCCTTGTTTCCCTCAAAATCATCAGCTGCACAAATACAATGACATTCCTTCCCACATCTTCGAGCAGGCACCGCTGTCAGCACAATTTTGTTTCCTCCCGTGCGCAACACGCCAAGCAGGTTTGATCACACAGATGGTATGGTCTGGATCTTTTCAATGCAGGACATTCAGACAATCTGACAATCTTGCCCTGAAAGAGGGCTTTCACTCACAGCATCCAACAAATCCTAAACACAAGGCTCAAACAGAAGTTTCTACTGACAAAACCACCATACTTATGCGATGGATAAATAAACCTGGCCCATCACAATCAGGCTAGACTAGCTAGAATAGCTATACCATCTGCGCTTGGCCAAACGCCTTTGAAATCAGCACGCAGGGACCTTCCCCAAGCAGGCAATCAGCGCCCTCCGTGCCACCGGCTGCCAAACCTTAGCCTCATCTACTCCCTGAATGAAGTGTCTCCATTAGGTTGATGAGTTTGTTCCAGTGACTAGTGATATCTACTTAACAGTCCGTGGCTCCACATCAATGTACTGCTTCATCGGGAGTTGGGCCCTCAAAAATGTGCAGAACGCATCTGCTCAGCGTAGACCGGAAGCGCCTGCAGCGCCTGCAGGCACTGAAGAGCCATTACACAGAACGCTTGGACCGCAATCTCAGACTTGCCATGACTTGCCGATCAGCCAAACCATGCCAAACCTCTATCTACAGTACTATCAGTACTGGCAGTATCCCATGAGCCCTGGCCTGTGGCTGGACGAACCAGGCCCTGAGGCTCAAAGCTTTGCACTTGGCATCATCTCCACCTCCCGTGCTCAAATAGTTTGGGGACGGTTGGGTGGACATGGAGTGGACTATCGGATCCAGCCGGGTGATGTTGTCCAACAATCTCAGAACACAAAAAGGAATTCTTCCTAGAATCAACAAATAATTTTCTGAATGCTAAATGGTTTACAAGCATGAATGGATTGTTACCGCAAAACACAAAACACAGACGAAGCACGGACCCGCAAACTCGGCCTGATGAATTTGAACAAGACTCATTGAATTTTGTGACACCGCGGCATTTGCTGATTCTTCATGCCAAGACGCAATGGTGGCGTTCGCAGTGCCACCACCCTCGCAAATTGCTAGAAGCCCATAGCGCTTCTGGCACGCGAGTCAAAACCGCTTCTGGGGGCACTCCAAATCCCAAACGCGATGCGATTCCCGACAGTGCAAGAAAATTGTCTGGTGAGATTTGTTGAAGTCTTCCAGCCGGCCTTGGCTCAGCTCACTGTTTTGAGATAGTCGTCGACCCTCAATCCATAGAGTGTAGTTCCGTTTCCAGCTATCGGATTCTAAGTATCGAATCGAAATTCTTTGTTTATGACTGTCGGAACCGTCCCACCTTGCCCAATATGTGTCTGTGCATGCTTGTGTTTGGGCCTTCTGTCGCTTGAGCTCATGCACAAGTGTGGCCATAAGCTTGACGCCGGTGCCTGAGTGGCCCAGTCGCTGAATATCGTGCTGCATTTGTTTGGAGTCAATTCCCCACATTTTCTTTTTTAAAAGGCTTTTAACTTTTAACTAATTAAAGGCGTCCTTTTCAGAAATCGAGATCTTCTGTGACTTTATGATTTCTGTCCTTCTGCCGTGATTGCGGGGCCGGTCATCTTAAACTCTCCTGTGCATTGAAAGGCACTGGCCCGGCTACTTTGTGATAGTTTCCGTAGTTTCCGTAGTTTCCCAACTTTTGTTTTTTCTTCGTTCTCAAAAAGTCCTGTAGGTAAAACAGGCGGAGGGCAGATGCAATGACTTTGCATTCCCTCGCCCCACCTCCAAGTGGGTGGCCGAGTGCCATGGCACCACCGTTCACCTTGGTCGGTCACGATTGTATCTGAAAATATCTAAAATGTGTACTTTTGTCTTTTACTGAAAAAGAAATATCGATTTCTTAATGTCTTTTATGGTCTTTTATGGTCTTTTGCTATCTCGGCCCCTCAGATTCTACCTGCTGAAGCCGAGTGGCGTTCATTTTCTCAATATCTGCTCCTAAGGCCTTCAGAAAGGCGGCTGCATGATGTGCCACAACTAGACAGCTATGAAACCTTGCAAATCGGTGTAAGTTCACTTGCAGGTGGGGAGCCAACACAACCCACATCCGAATCCATTCCAGCGCCTTCTGCCAAGCCAAGGGCACGGAGCCAAAAGCTTCATTTATCTGGCGACGGAGATGGAGAAAAGGAGGCACCCCAGTAACTGCACCGCCACAGGTTGCCACAGGTTGCCTCGTAGAGGTCAATGTCCTCGATCTTCATCTTCACCTTCAGAGATCTTCAGAGATCTTCAGAGAGTTCAAACACCTCCCTCTTGACCACGGCATCGGGCAGAGATTTCTCGGTGGAACGTGTAGAAGGTGTAATAACATGTAATAACAAGCCCTACGACTCTGATACAAAAGATTGGCAAGTACGTTGCCACGTTCAAAAAATATTGCTGGACAAATTATCAAGCCCGGAAACGAGTCCAGACACTTCGTACTGCCTGCACCCTGTATGTGGTACCGACGGCATGGCAAATGGACCTTGTCCAAGGCTGTCCGTGTTGCGGGGACAGGCCTCAGGTGGATAGTAAGAGTCAGTAAGTCACGCGCGTGAAATGCTCCTTGGAGGTCAGTGTGTAGGTCAACTCAGGGGTATCAACTTAAGTTGGTCGAGCATGCCTTGCTTTCCAGCTGCCAGTTTTGGAGCTGATAAGTTCCGAGTTGAATCAGACTGCTTTGAGTAAATGTGTTCAGTCCAGAAGTGCTCCAGGAATTTGCCAAATACCCAAGGCCCAAAGGCTCAAAAAAAAACGGGCTCTTTGGCAATCTTCAGGGGTGTTTTCTCATCCACTGACTCCGCCCAGCAGGTTTCAAATATGTTCAAACTGCAAGTGGCTGGTCTAAGTAAGAAACCCTTCCAGCATCACCACAGGGTCGGTAGCAGCCTCGTCACCAAACACTGCAATGCTGAGCCAGGAGTCCGGCATAGTCCGGCCATCAGAGTAGATTTGCATGAGAAAGGGACACCATGTCACTAACGACCATCAACATACAAAGCTCGATGACTCCATAAGTAGGAATGCAGCAAATGACATTATGACATCGGCTTACTTGGCGCTGCATGGGTACAAGCTGGTTTGTGATCAGTGGCATGCAGTCTGTGAAAATACCTCTGGCACCAATGCACTGAGGACAGGACAAGGGCCAAAGAATGAATCCTGCTGAGTTAAGAATCAAAGCACGGTGTGCCAAACATATATGATCAGTGTATGTTGCAAAGACAGGATATTTTGGTCTTTGCAAATCCAGTCCTACATAAACAGCACTATCTACCCAGTTGAACACTCTTGTACAGCTGCACATGTTGCGATTCTGAAAAAGGGGAAGTTCTCCCGTTCTCCCACCACGAACTATTCTTGAAGCCGTGCTGACTCCTGGCCATTGGCTTGAGGCCCAGCTTCTGCAATCCTCGCCTCAAAGCAGAATTCAGATATCGCGATTCCATGACTGGGGTAAGGATGGGTAAGGTACCAGAGTCGAGATATGTCGAGATAGAATCCATACAACTTGAGTGCGACGAATCTGTCGGCGACTATGATATGGGCCTGCAGCTTCTGGAATCTATCCACCGTCAGTTCAAAGTTCAAAGGTAGTTTTGCGATACCTCACGATTCCTTCTGCATATGATTACAGTACTCTTCGGACGCTCAATACGATTTGGAGCAGCGCAGGATGGTGATGAATAAATCATTTGCGCAATTGCACTGCTTACTCGGGTTTGGTGCAAAACATGAAAGCTCCTGACATTTATGCGGCCTTTCTGGGGCTTTTTGGCTTGGGTTCAATGGCAAGGCCCGGGCTCGTTGCAAATCAGCATGGCTGAAGCTCCATCGCCTATACGCTATGTCAAGCAAAATTTTGAGCTCCAAGTTGGCTCCAAGGAAAGGAAGTGAGGTTGAGGTGTTTTGGGTTGTCCTCACATCAGCGTTGAGCTATCTTAGCCGCCATGACAGCAGATCTTTCAGGAATGCAACCTATACTTCTCAGCCACGCTTAAGCGTCCCCACAGATTTGCGATGAGCTTCCCGGAGTGAGAACGCCATTTGGGAAAAAGGCCTGGAGGAGGGGTAGGGACAGGCACAAAGAAAAGGAGCAGAAGAACTGTCAGAAGACACTTCCAAAGTTCCAGGTCCTTTGACCACCCTATTGATGGAAACACATGGCCACTGCAAGTGATGAGGGCGATGATGATACTGATTCTGTCGAAGGACAGATCCGTTCATCTCATCAAACCTTTCACACGAGTTGAACATGCCCTCAAAGGCCCAAAGGCCTAAAGGCCTAAAGGACAGGCCACATGTCCAGCGCAACAGGCCTTCAGCTTGCCCAAGCTCTCAAGAGTGACATTGGGACGGATTCCCTCATCCTTGCGGAGTTGGCCAATTCAGAGATTTCAGAGATTCTCGAACTACGTCCACGGGAAAGACGAAGAGACCAAGTCAATATTTGTCAATTTCATGGCTATCTCTGTCATGTCATGTCATCGAGTTTATCCAACAAATCTGGCAACTCTTCTCCTCCGAATGAATGCCCTCCGAGGGCCCTTCCTTGCCTCAGTAAACAGAAGCATGGACTCAGTACCAGTTTCTGCTTGCAAGAAATGCTGCCACCAAGAAAAAAAATCCGAGGCCTGAAGATGGGAATCATTGGCAGGCTGAGTATCTCAAAAAACTATTCATATGAAATTCATATACTAGTTTCTTACATGTTTCTTCTCACTCAAATAATGTGGGACGAGTAAAATGTACCAAAGGTGAAACATCTTCTGGAATGATATGCACAAATCATCCTCAGTCCCATCCGAAAAATAATTCATGCTTCAAATGGTGGCTTCTTAAGAATTAAGCTCCACAGGTTCGGAGGGTCCTCAAATGTGAGAGAGACCGATGTCTCCCAAGTGTGAGTAGTAATCCGCCACAGCATGAGTCGTACATTCCGGGTTCCCCCTCGCTTCACTGGCAATGGCACAATCTCATCCTTGAACTTCCCTGCCTCTGCTGACGCAAATGAATCTGTACTAGATCTCCAAGTTGAGAATATCATATCTGTGGAATCATGCGGTGGAATCTACTCAGAGACGACAAGTCAAACTGACTGGAATTGAAAGAGCTCTGACTCTGGTCCACCTTCTTCCCAATCTAAGATGTCTTCACCCCTCTAGAACCATGCTAGGTGCTAGCTGTGCAAGCCATGCTACACATGACACCAGCCAACCCTGTCAGCAAATTGTCAGCAACCCCTCACCTTGGTGGACTCCACTGCTCTTTGTTGAGAGATGGCAGCAAAACGGTCAACATCCTAGCGCCAAGAGAGTCCCTGATGTGTTGCGATCCGGAACGAGGTAGAGACCCGTGGAAGTGAGTCTTATCATCTCATCTCGATGCTGGGAACATTGTATAGTCGCCCACAGACCCCGAAGCCATTAACCAAACGGGTTCCTTTGATTGTGATTGCATCAACCGGGCTCTGTCAGGTGACTTTTGGTGAGCTGACGAAAGTATGAAAGTTGCTCGTATGCACGGGTAAAAGATGTAAAAGGTAAAGTCCAAGTTAGGAATGTCCATCTCGAATTCCGTACTGAGTTGTTGGTCGCCTCGCGACTGAGGTTGTACTTCTTGGCCAAAAGCTCCGCTCCTCCAAACTGAGAGAATGCCTCGAAGGAACCACATTACCGGTGGATCTGCTGTGGAATGACAGGAGAACAACATGACCAAAACAACAAAAAAAAAATGCTGAATTGGGATCCATCTTTCAGCGATCCACTCATGTCTGCATGACAGCTGCTCAATCGAAAGCAGACACTGCGTGCAAATCAAGGCGTGCTGAGTCCCACGCATTACTGGAGATGCCAAATTGCTCAAAAGCCTGTGCCAGGAGATGGTTGCAGTCACGAGCCTCAAACCCAAAAATCAAAGCTACACACAGCAACATTTACTCAGCAATCACGGTTCCGCAAGTACAGAGCATTGCACAGTTTTGGATTTTTTTCCGGAATCACACGACATATATAAAACCGCTTAGACTAATCTCAAGTGCTGCTGCTCTCTACAAGTAAACAAACCACCCAGTCTTCAAGCATGGTGCTGCCAGTGCTTGCAGCGAATCCGTAAAAGCTTACGCAAATTGGCGTAGTAAAAGCACACCAGCAAGCCTTCATTTTGTCCTTGTACTTCTCAGTCATGATTTCGGTCATAGGAAATCCATGACCGGCCTGCGCACTTGCCCAGAGCGAACTCAAAGAGTCCATGCGCAATATGAACAAGGGCATGAACAAGTCATCGAGACAACCAGCCTTCATTCCATCGAGGATGTTAGAAAGAAGTGGGACTGTGGACCTCAGGAGCTAGAGAGGGGGAAACTAAAACCATCCCCCAAGTCCAACCGCCACGTTCGCCACGTTTAGTTCATGAGTCATTCATGAGTCATTCATGAGTCATTCATGAGTCATTCATGAGTCATTCATGAGTCATTCATGAGTCATTCATGAGTCATTCATGAGTCATTCATGAGCATTTTGAAAAGGGACTGGAGAATGATCTCGACTGCGACACTTCTTTGACAGCACTCCACATGTGACCACCATGTTTCTTCAATCCTTGAGGGAAGCTTACACCCTCACAGGTTCCAAGCTTCAATTTGCAGCCTGTGCTTAATTTCATGATTTCCAAAGTACCGCAAATCAGTGTTTTTGCCTTTTGGTGGCTCACAAACACAGCTGTACTTCATACTTTACTTTTCCATACTTTTCCAACCCCGCACGTCAGGTAAGTAAATAGTAGCTGCCACCTTCACTAGGTTCCCCAACATCACTTCAACACCTCCAGCAATGCCTCAGCGCGAATGATCGTATGATGGGCATGAATCAAAATGCCCGAAGTTCTGGGGAGTCTCTTTGCAAATCACACGCACATCAATGATATATATATATATATATATTACTATAAATATATATATATATGTAATATATATAATATATATCTATCATGCATATTTTGTATATATGATATATTACACATATTGTATATAATATAATATACTATATATATGTACTATAATACAATACGAACCATATAAAATAATATAATATAATAAAATATAATATAATCATATATACTAATATAATATATAATTAAAAAAATGTAATGTAATATCATATAATATAGTATAATATAATATAATATACATATATATTTATATAGAATTATGTATATTACATATCATGTATATATACATCATATCATGTAGTGTACTACAAATTATGTATATTATGTAAATAATATTTATATATATATATATATATATACGCGCAACGCCGTATATATCATATATAATATATATGGTATTAAACAAAAATATATCCATTATTGATATTATAGATATTATATAGATAATATGTATATATATATCAATATTATACATGATATATTTTGCTATATTATAAATATCAAATTATATTGTATTATAATAAATTATACTATATATACTTTATATATTATTAGATATTTTATATATTAGATTATATATTATTGTATATATTGTACTAAATATAATATAATGTGATATAACATAATAAAACATAATATAATATAATATAATATGGTATGATATAGTATAAAAAAAATACAGTATATATAATATAAAAATATAATATGTAATTTAATTTTTAATATAATAGATATATATATATATATGATATATATAATATATATAATAAATAAATAATAAATAATATATAATATATATAATATATAATATAGAATATATATATATATTATATATATAATTCATATAATCTATATATATAATATATATAGTATATATAGTATATATATATATAATATATAATATATATAATATATATATAATATATATAATATATATAATATATAATATATAATATATACAATATATATATAATATATATAATATAAATTTTATAAATATATGTATAATTTATATAATATATTATATAATATATATATATAATATATATGATATATATATATAATATATATAATATATAGAATATATATAATATATATAATATATAATATATATATATATATAATATATAGAATATATAATATATATAATATATATATAATATATATATAATATATATAATATAATATATATATAATATAAATATATATATATAATATAAAATATATAATATATATATAATATAGGGCTAGGCTTCAAAACGCACTGGAGTAGGCTCCCTTTGGACATGTTTTCTACAGGGCTCTTTTTTGACATGGCAGCGCTTGCCTGTGGCTGCCTTAGGCTTCTCTTTGGCATGTTTACCTAAACGATGCCACAACACACCTGCTCGCTTCAAGCTGTCCCCGTGGGGCATGTTTACCTAAACAGTGCCACGAGGCACCTGCTCGCTTCAAGCTGTCCCCACGGGGCTTCTTTTAGACCTTGCCGGTAGCTCCCTGGGGCTTCTCTTTGGCATGTTTACCTAAACAGTGCCACGAGGCACCTGCTCGCTTCAAGCTGTCCGCGTGGGGCTTCTTTTAGACCTTGCCGGTAGCTCCCTGGGGCTTCTCTTTGGCATGTTTACCTAAACAATGCCACGAGGCACCTGCTCGCTTCAAGCTGTCCCCACGGGGCTTCTTTTAGACCTTGGTGGCTGCCTTAGGCTTCTCTTTGGCATGTTTACCTAAATAACGATGCCACAACACACCTGCTCGCTTCAAGCTGTCCGCGTGGGGCTTCTTTTGGACCTTGCCGGTATAGCTCCCTGGGGCTTCGCTTTGGCATGTTTACCTAAGCATTTCCATTTTCTTCCCTTACCCTACCAGGGCTTATTTCACAACAAAATTCTTTGTGTTTTTGCCCACCCCGTTTCCTTCCTCCGTACATATGTGATGAACCACCTGAACTCAATCCCGCCTGCTTCTCAGCGCCAATCACATCTTGCCCTCTCCGCCCGGTGCTTGAGCCTCTGCAACGCCTGCTGTCAAGCAGATTATACACTTTCGTCCCTTGTGCAATCCTGAAGCAAAAGATACTTGTCAAGGCCTCGCTCTTTAGCCTAGCATCCGCTGCGACATGAGGATAAGCTTCGCCATCATGCTGAACAAGACGGAAGTCATCTGAGGCTATGGGGACCACAGGCACTTGGTCTGGTTCGCAAGGCGTCTCGGCCGGAATGGTTGCCACGGCGCAGTCGTGACATAGGTGCCAAACGCACAGCCCAATTCGCAACGCCAAATGGGCGCATCCTTCACGATGCTGGTCCCACATTGACAGCACTCTAGCTCCGCAAGCTTGCTGCGGGCACGCTTCAGCCCCGAAAGCATTCCAGCTTGGTCTTGGATATGGCGGCCTCTGTGTGGTGCGATGCACACGCGTAGGAACCCCGAAGATGGGGCGCCACGCAACCATAGTCCAAAAGTACATCCCCACGTACCATATGAAGGAAGTGTGTGGCCGTTTTTCTGCATGCACACAGGCACTGCTCTGTTGACCTTCCCGTCAAAGGCAAGAAGCGGGAAGCGAGCACACGTAACGCAGCCATGGTCCTGCGCAAAATCCTGCAAGAATCTGCGTTGGAGCGGAAGATACAATGCACCCAACGTTTCACAGCGGAGATCCACATTGCGTCTCTGAAAGCAAAAAGGGATGCTACGCAACTCTTCCCAATGCAACTCTTGCAGTTGTAGGACAGCCGTGTACACAAGCCAGGCGTGAAGAAGCTTGTCGTGCAAATGCTCGATGTGTGGCATGCTGTGAAAATCCTCCATGAGGGCAGCAAAGCCACGGAACGAGCTGCGAACGTCTGCTCGAAGCAGCTACTGTCGTTTTTGCTTCGGGTGCGTTTCATGCGTGCCGCCGCTTCTTGGCTTCCTTCGTCGCTCCTCGGCCGGAAGCACTGACTGACAGCCTGGCAACGTTTTCTGCCAGGCTTCGCCTTGCTAGGAACCGCCGCCAGGTCGATCTCTCCCTGCAATGCAGCTATGTACCAGATGTGCGCACAATTGCCTCTTTGGGCGAAGTTCGCGCATGTGCAGATCTTTCTGCCACCGTTCGGCCCGCGAGCATAGCATCTCCGGAAGTAGGTGCTTGGCAGCTGGCCCTGAATGACGACACAATGGTAGTGGAAGAGCAATTCCAAATTTGTGGTGCTGAGCTTGTTTGTCTGCAAGACCTGTCCGTTTTGCAAGGCCGTTTGCAAATCCGTGCCACCAAGCAAAAGCAGATGGACCATCTCTTCTGCCAGTGGAATGGAAACTATGGCATTTGCAGCTGTGACAGTGTCCGTCGCTTGGGCACGCATCACCCAAAAGTGTGTCTGCGTGCTCTTTGATTCCACGTGGTGGACATTACCCTTGTTCCTGGCGGTGTAATATTCCACAGCTGAATTTTGTCCCAGGCGGTGCAAAGCATCTCCAGTCAGGTAGATGTTGTCTGGCCCAAATACAGGGTGCCATAGAGAAGCCCGCCACCATGTCGAAGGAAACCCTTGCATGAAGGCGATCTTCTACCAACCAGAAACCCTTCACCCAGCAAAACCTACCATTCGGGATCCCACCAAGACCACCCCAGCATGTCACTCACACGCCCCTGCCCAACCCATGCATACCAGAAAGCCAGTGTCAAACAAACCCTGCCATAGAGAAACCCGCCCCCGTGTCGAAAGAAACCCGTCCATGAAGATGATCCCCTGCCAACTAGAAACCCTCCACCCAGCAATCCCTGCCATTCGGGAGCCCACCAAGACCCCCCCCCAGCATGTCACCCACCTAAGCAAACCCTGCACTCCAGCAGCCCGCAGAAACCCGCCACCATGTCGAAAGAAAGCCTTCCATGAAGATGATCCCCTGGCGAAACCCCTCCACCCAGCAAAACCTACCATTCGGGAGCCCACCAAGACCCCCCCCCGCAGCACGTCGCCCACCTACGCAAACCCTGCACTCCAGAAGCCCGCAGAAACCCGCCACCATGGCGAAAGAAACCCTTCCATCAAGATGATCCCCTGGCAACCAGAAACCCTTCACCCAGCAATACCTGCCGTTCGGGAGCCCACCAAGACCCCCCCAGCATGTCACCCACCTACGCAAACCCTGCACTCCAGAAGCCCGCAGAAACCCGCCACCATGTCGAAAGAAACCCTTCCATGACGATAATGCCCTGCCAACAAGAAACCCTTCACCCAGCAACACCTGCCATTCGGGAGCCCACCAAGACCCCCCCCAACATGTCACCCACATGCGCAAACCCTGCACTCCAGAAGCCCGCCTGTGCCCAACCCATGCCTACCAGAAGCCCTGTCCCAAATACAGGGTGCCATAGAGAAGCCCGCCACCATGTCGAAGGAAACCCTTGCATGAAGGCAACCCTTGCATGAAGGCGATCTTCTGCCAACCAGAAACCCTTGACCCAGCAAAACCTGCTATTCGGGAGCCCACATGCGCAAACCCTTCGCTCCAGAAGCCCGCCCGTGCCCAACCCATGCCTACCAGAAGCCCTGGGCCAAACACAGGGTGCCATATACAAACCTGCCTACCTGCCCTTCAGGAACCCAACAGAACCCCGCTCCAGCACGTGACCCCTGCCCGCCCATGCCAACCAGAAGCCCCTCACCCAGCAATACCTGCCATTCAGAGCCCCATACTCTCCCCCACACCTCAAGTTTCTCATTCAGGAGCCCATACTCCCCCCACCCCGCCACACCTGAGGCTTCTCATGCTACCCAACCATGTCGACCTGAAGCCTTCAGCTATAGAGACCGTACTAACCCAACTGCCCTTTCCAAACCATGCCGAAACAGATCCATTCCTGGCAAAACCTGTTTGGCGCCTGCAGGGCTTTCTTCGAAACAGGTCAAAAAAACAACCAGGTCAAAGAAAAAGTCCATATATATATTATAATATATATATATATAATATATATAATATATAATATACAATATAATATATATATAATATATACATTATATATATAAATATAATATATATAATATATATATATATATATATATATCATATATATCATATATATCATATATATCATATATATCATATATATCATAAAATATATATAGTATATACAATATATATAATATATATTTTATATATAATATATATAATATATATAATATATATAATATATACAATATATATAATATATACAATATATATAATATACAATATATATAAATATATACAATATATATAAATATATACAATATATATAATATAATATATATATATATATATATATATTTATATATATAATGTAATATATATATAGTATACTTAATATATATATATATGATATATATATATAGTATATAATATATATATATAATATATATAATATATATAATATATATAATATATATAATATATATAATATATATAATATATATAATATATATAATATATATCTGATATATATAATATAATATATATATAATAAATATAATATATATAATTTATATATTTATATATGATATATGTAATATAAATATATATATATATGTTTCTGCGTTGATGAGATCCCCTTTCGCCACTCTTCCTGCACTCCCATTTTTTGCTCTTGCAAGAGGGGTCGATAGAGGTTGGTGAGTGCACGCATCCATGCGTGCTGCAAACGTCTTTCAAGGTGCCAGCCAGGGTATCAAAACCATGGATGGTCATCCAAAAAACATAGTCTGTCCATGCAAAAACAATAGTCTGTCCACTAGGTGGTGGTTGGGGTTGGTGGAGGCCCCTTGAACCTCATGGCCACATCGAAACATCCAGTATATGTTTCTGCGTTGATGAGATCCCCTTTCGCCACTCTTCCTGCACTCCCATTTTTTGCTCTTGCAAGAGGGGTCGATAGAGGTTGGTGAGTGCACGCATCCATGCGTGCTGCAAACGTCTTTCAAGGTGCCAGCCAGGGTATCAAAACCATGGATGGTCATCCAAAAAACATAGTCTGTCCAACTCCACCCACTGGAAGGTGGAGGGGTGGTGGTGGAGAAAACATCAACCACGCAGGCGTTGTCAGTCCACTGTGGGAATATGCATCATGCGTTGGCGATTGCCAATGTAGGTGGCAATGGAGGATATGACTGCACCAGTGATTGCTGATAAAAGGTGGGAAATAAATTGGATGGGAGCAGTTGTAAATTGCTCCAAATCCAGCGCATGCGGCAAGGCTTGTCGCATGGTGTATTCAATCTGGTAGACGATTTCATCCAACAAACTTTCTAAAATCAGCAGTAAAAATCCAGTGAGTCTCCGTAAAGCCAGTCGCAGGATACGTACGAAAACCTTTGTACAAGCCGTGGCCAGCGTAGGTTTCAGTAAAAACATCAGCGCTACACAAATGACAACAATCAAAACTGCTCTGTTCAGCGTCAGTGTGCGAAACATCTCCCAGAGAAAAGATTTGATGGTCCAGGGTTTTTTCTCTTCAGGTGAAGAAACGGTTCCATCCCGCAGCATGAGTGGTTTGCAGGGTAAAGGATCGGCTCCTCCATCAAGTTCTCTGGCAGCTACCACAGCTTTAGCATACTTTTGCAGTTTTGGGTCACCTGGATATCTCTTTGAAGCTCTCACCAACTGGTCATGTGACAGGTCCTCAAAGGTGGATCCTTTAAAGGCCCCTCCAGCTATTACACGGCGACCGTGTCTAGCCCTCATAGAATGCATATCTGGCGCACCAGTCAGCAATAAACGAGCTTGAAGCACTTTCTGACACCTCAAACAGTCGCAGGTTTGCGACAAAGTCTTCAGGCACGACAAACTCCAAGCAAAGCGGGGCTATTCTTTTCAGCCGAGATATCACTGAAGACGAAAGCCTATTCATGATCTGTGTTGACATGGCCAGCTGAATGTAATGCTCCAGGGATTTTTCTACAGTCCACCTGCCCATAAACCTAAGAGTACTAATGGGAATTCCCTTTCCATAATACATGGTGGCTCCCCCTGGCCTGAGACTGGCCGGGGTGAAGTGGCAGTCCAAGATGCGCAGTTCTTTGCATATCTGTTTGAACATCCTGCTGAAGAGAGCACGACCTCCTTTCCACAGAGCGCAGTCATTTCGCTCCTCAACCACTTCTCGCAATCTCTGGACTGTACAAGGGTTCCTAACCAGCACAAACTGATCTACACCAAACTGCCTTCGGTTCTTAGGGTTGGCCACCCGAATAGCAGCAAAAGGTTGACTGAAGGTGAAGCTCCCTGGCAGGGAAATGTCCGTATGTTTCAACTTCAGCAACTCACCCGGCCTCAGCATGCAGAGAACCCCTATCTCCAGCAAGGTGGCAAAAACTCGCCATCTTTTCTGTTCCAGCATCGATTCATTCACAGAAGAGTGAGCTCTGGACAAGCCTATCATCAAAAGCCACAAGGGAATAGGTAAGGGTGGACGAAGAGAGCTCGTTCTCTGCTCCTCCCAGACTCGAAGGTTTTCCCAAGCTGTGTTGATCCTGCCCTTCAGTTTGGGCTGCACATGTTGACAGCAGAGTAAAGCATGCTTCACCACATACAGCTGCTTCGGCTTCAAACTGCTGTGACGTTGCATGACGTATAGTGAAAGCACTTCATCAGCGCTATTCAAATTTCCCAGCAGAGCGGCCAGTGAACAAGGACCCTGTTCGCGACAGAAACCATCCAAATCTTGTAGTCCCGCCAAAAGCCGCTGGCGGTAAGGCTTCGAAAACCTACTGAGTCTGAAAGCAGCTGAAGACGTCTCAATCCGCCGCCTCATGTGCAAAAATTGGGCAGCACAGCAACGTAAAAAAACTACATGCATGGCGAGCGAACTCAAACTAATTAAGATGCATGGTCATGCAAGAAACCCTAGAAGTGACTCAGTCTTTTCTGTTGGTGTGCAACGGCAAAATGCGGTTGGCTATGGTGGCATACTTGTGACATAAGGCCAGTGGGTAATGGCCAGCCAGTTCTGATCTACGTTTCCATCCATGTGGTGTACGAACCCCTCCTACTGCGTGTACATGTCTCGAGCGGCAATGGCAGAGTCTCGACAAGTCACGGAGACCTGGAAGATTACCTGCACATCTGGTATGTTTTCTGCAGGGGCCTAGCAGCCCTTCATCATCTTTTAGTTTGAGGCCATATGCACATTGATGCATGAGTGCCTGTTCACAGGAGGGCTATCCAGCTTATTTATTACTGATGGCATGGACCACCTGCCCTTTCAAGTGTTTCTATCAAAACCATAGTACGTCTAAGCAGCTCATTTCCTAGTATCTCACGTGGCAAGAACCATCACCTTGAGGCATGTCTTTACGGCGGGTACCCCCATTGGAATGTTGGAGGATCGAAAACGAACAGCACGGAAGACCGAAGTGCCAGGTTTGTCTAGGCTGGGCAGCGTCCAACACAAGTTGCATCCATAATATCAAAAGACATGTTGACATGTGAGTTAGGTCTTAGTTCAACAGGAGGTCCAGTCTCAAACCTTTTTGTTCTTTTAAACAACTCGGTTAATCTAGCTTTTCCCGCAAAGATCTCCCTAAATGTCCAAGGAGGTGTTGGCTCGTTCTCAGGCTGGCCATTGCCGCGGCTTGCATTTTCATCCGCAGTGTGTGTGTCAATAGCCTGGGTTGGCTGAGGCAAAGTGGAAAAAGAGCTCTCCCATGGTGGGTCTCCTCCAAGTTTTCGAGCCTCCTGCTCTAGAAGCACTTGATGGCCCGGCGACCTCTCAGTCTGAATCCTTCTCAAAGTTACCGCATCAAGCAATCCATCAGACTGGGAAACGTCAGGTGCAGGAATGGGCTTAAACCTTGATGGATAGTCGGCTGGATTGCTGTGAGTGTCCACCCATAAATTGGATACCTGGAGGTCGCCAGTCAAAAGCCAAGGGAGGCAGCTACGCAAGCCATGATTCATATTTTTGGAGCTACTACGCCCTTTAGCAAAGGCTCCAACAACAACACGGCTATCACAGAGGTTCACCACGCGACAGGCGGCATTGCCTGAATTGACCCTATCTCTAATTTCAGCCTTGAGCATCTCCAGCTCTAGCAGATTAATATGATCCTTTTTGGCAAACCGCCGGGATTCAGTGGCAACCCATCTGTGCTTTTGCAAACTACTAACCCACGACTCCGGCGCTGGTCGCATGGTGGTTTCTGGTGGGAGTGGCATGTCTTCCCAATCTAAACGAGTGTGCTCTCCACGAGCTTCACAAAACCTGTAGAGCATTTTTGAAGACACTTTCGTGGTTAAAGTAGACGCTCTACCACCCCCACTCAAACTGGCATCCGTGGCAGAGATGCGTGTAGACACAGGGAGTCTAATATTTGCCGACGCAAGGGGAAGCAACAAGACAGCTGTGAGAAGCTCATCGCAAATATATTGGGGGATTTTTTGGGAAACACCCTCTGGTAAGTTGTCAATGAATAAGTATGTATGGTGAAAGATACTCATGCATTCACGCCTATGCATAAAGGGGTGAACATAAAGTCCCAAAAGTTTTTGCAGGGCTTTTTTACTGGCATGTTTTTGTCTGAGCTTTTGCAACGGTGTGCCCACTCTGCCTGAACTTGAGTCTACTTGTGTTCCCCAAGCCTTGAAACAATACTCCTTGTCAAACGCTTTTTTAATGGACCGTGGTAGTCCAAGCTCTGCATATCGCTTGCGCGATCCCTGCACCAAAGACTCATCTTCGTACGTCGTACGGGGTTCTGTCCCGAATAGGCTTTTTATCCACTATTTGGAAAACCAGGTGATCGTCAATATACAGTCCTTCCAAGGTGTTAGATGGGGGGAACAAATGGCCATAGATTAGAGTTTTATCCGGTTGGAGGCATCCCGCTGCTTTCAAAACTCCTTCGTGGGTTGCTTGGGCAATATCCACACCATTAGTGTCTCCCATACAAGTTTGTTTTGCGTCCCCCACAAGGCAGAATCTGACCGTCTGATCAATGACAGGCGACCATTGAACCTAAGAGAGCGTAGGCTTGGATGGTGTGAGTTGCCTAGTGGAGTGATGCTTTGCCAGCTAATTTTGGAGGACCATCAGAGCATCAGGGCTTCGGGTGATGACTTGTCCAACTATTTTTACCTTTATCAAGCACTTGGACGAATGGTTACCTCGAAATTGTTTTGGTCGTGCTATCAAAGGTGCTAAGCTAGTTGATCTGGGCCTGGACCCAAAAGTCAAGTATTACCCTGCATTCAAAGTCGTCACCTTTTATGACATGTCCATTTTCATACAGAGCATCATGTTCCGGGACAAAGCCGATCATTCCGGACTTGTGCAGTTTGCGCAACAAATTTGGCCAGTCTTTCGGATCTACTTTGTGGCATGCACGGCAGTCGCCCGGCGGTGTACCTGGAATTGGCACCAGGTCTGGCATGGATTCAAATTCCTTGGCACGCTTGGGAGACAGGTGCATCCTGGGGTCTAGGATTCCTGCTACGTCTGGAACAGAGACCCTATCTGGCTTCACTGGCAAGGCACCACACATAGCTTCATCTAGATTCACTTCAGGGTTATACTGTGAAAAACGAATTCTACTGATTAATTCATCAAGTTTGGCCGAACCCCTATCCAAGGTCCCCCTAGGCTGGGTTACGAAACAACAAACCTTTTTAAACATTGTTCTAGCATAGCTTTCGTGGAGGGCAGTCCACACCCCTAGCGATGCACGAGAAACGGCTGCGCTTGCTGCATTCTTACGGCAAGGAGAACCTGCTTCAAGAAAATTGAACAAGCACCAAAGTAAGCGCATCCATTCCAGAGCCTCCCACTTGTCGGCAGATTGGAGGCCTCGCCCATGCTTAGACTTACCCGGGGGGTTCTTCCATGCTAGCATAGACGGGAACAATGTGGTGGTCCCAGTCGGTTCACTGGGTGTACATACCCCTGTCTCAACAGACCTATAGATCCTAGCAAATCTGGCAAAGGACCCATGACCATTCTTAATTAAATCAAAAAGGAGGCTCCTATCTGCTGACACTCCCGCTTCTGGGGAGTGAGGAACCTTGGCACAAGGAGGTTCTGCGGCGGCGGTCTCAGCAACTCTCACATGGTGGTCTCCTCCGCCTGCTTCTTCGGGTTCTGTTTTCCCTTTTTTCCTTTTCCTCCGCCTTCTTCTTGATCGCCTTTCCCGAGGCCCTTTGCCCTCTTTTCCAGCTTCTGCAACGCATTGAGATATCCAGCAACTCTCTCCAGGTCCTGCGGCTCCCCCCCAAACTTCGGTGTCTCGATGGGGTCCGCATACCTCAGAAGCAGCCAGCTCGCTCTCCAAGATCCACGATCCAGGTTGGTCTGGCGCACCGCCCGGAGCAATTGCACCAACTCCAATGCCGCTTGCTCTGGCTGGTTTTTCAGGAGCGTCTGCAAAATCTCGGACAAAGCAAAATGGACCCGAAGCAACGTTCTCTGATTGCCCCAATTCAGTTTGCGGGTGAAGTCCGACAAATTGTATGCCGTCTCGGCACTGGCTCCCAGATGGTACTCGACCTCTTTGATGTAGCGGCGGACATGTTTCATAGGATTCTTTCGCATGGCTTTGTGGCCACGCCGATATTCTTTCATAGCCCGGCTCGCACCACCTCGCTTTCCCGTGCTGCTGGTCGAATCCGGCTGCTGGCATCGCTGTCTTCTTGCTCGTCGGGCGCCAAAGCACTTGAACTGCTCTTCTTTCCCGACTTCCCTCTGAGAACTTTTAGCAGCTCCATTGACACCATGGCATTCAGACTTTGACTTGCAAGCTCCGGTTGGCCTGAGTTGATGGCCTGCTGCAATAAAGTCTCGATGCCATTGGATGAAGCCAACTTTTCGTTGCTTTTTCCCGCTGTCAGAAGCGCATAGCGACTGCTTTTCTTCAAAATGCCTGACTTGGGCTTTTCGGAACTTGTAGCCACACCTGGAGCGGCCTTCTTCGCCTTGCGGAGCAGTTGCATGATCTCGTCTGCGCTCCCGTCCTCCTCGTCGGGATCCTCTTCCGATGAATCCTCCACAAGGGCTTGCGGCGTTATCCCTGCAGAAGCCTGGGCCCCGGCAGAAATATCCTCTGAAGCTGTAGCATAGTTCAGATCGTCCTGCTGCAAGGCCACCAGGCCGGCTGCCTTCACTGAGCCGGCTGCCACTTCCAAGCCTCTCATGGCATGGCTGCACTGTTCCCTCATCTGGGACTGCTGTCCCTGCACCAGCATGAAGTGGCATCCTTCACACTCGTAATGAGAAAAAAGTCTGGCAGCCTCCTCGTTGGTCTCACCTGACGTCACTCGCACTGCCAGCACAAAGAATCTACCCTTTTCTGACAGGACCACTGCTTGTCGCCAAGGCGGCTTGAAATGATCCAGCTTGATAAAAACCAGTTGACCAGCCGTCACGACCATCGAATGATGCGCTCGGCAAGCTCTGGGTCCACCTGATGGATAGCAGCCTCAGATCTAAACAGGGCCTGAGCAGCAGCTCGGTTATCAGCTCTTTGGAAACGAATGCTACTAAACTCGTTCCTGTTTGCCTCAAGAATCCGCCTGTAAGCCAACGGCCCCACACTGGTGTGAATGCCAATGACCGGCAGTCCCCCTTCTGGTTTGGGAACCTGCCAGACAGCGTACCAGCGGATGTCGGTCTCCGCTGAACCCACAGAGACACTCTCCGATTCACTGCTCGAAGATTCGCTGGCAGCAGGATTCACTTCAGGTTCAGGTTCTACCACACCTGGGTCTAAACTAAGATCCCTCACCCCCTGTAGCAAAGCAGCTATGTGAGGGTCGGTAAGATCTGGAGCTAGCACCGCCCAAGCGTCTGCCTCAGCGAGAAGATCCACGTCCTCAGGGTCCTGAGAATCCTCAATGGCGTACGGAACAGGGACCTGAGGGCTATGGCTCATACCCCCTTGAACCTCATGGCCACATCGAAACATCCAGTATATATAGTATAATATATATATATATATGATATATATGATATACATAATATATATGATATATATAATATATATGATATAAATATATATATATAATATATAATATACATAATATATATAATATATATAATATATATAACATATATAATATATATAATATATATAATATATATAATATATATGATATATATAATATATACATTATATATAATATATATAATATATATATAATATATATGATATATATAATATATATCATATATATCATATATAGCATATATATGATATAATATATATATAATATATTATATATATTGTATATATATATCATATATATTATATATATCATATATATTATATATATTATATATCATATATATCAAATATATTATATATATTATACTATATATATTATTATATATATTACATATTGTAGATTATATAATCTATATTATATATAATATATAATATTATTATATATATAATATATAATATAGAATATATAATATATATAATATGTAATATATATAATATATAATATATTTAATATATTATATATAATATATGTGATATTATACATGATATATATGATATATATAATATATATAATATATATGATATATATAATATATATATATGATATATTATATATATATATGATATATATGATATATATGATATATATGATATAATATATATATATATCATCTATTTATTATATATATAATATATATAATATATATAA
>CAMXCT020000424.1:328478-468478 GCA_947184155.2 Cladocopium goreaui
TATATTATATATATAAATATATGTAAATATATATTATATATATTATATATATTATATATATATTAGATATATTAGATATATTATATATATAATATATTATATATATTATATATATTATATTATTATATATATGATATATATGATATATATATGATATATATGATATATATGATATATATGATATATATGATATATATGATATATATGATATATATATGATATATATATATATATATGATATATATGATATATATGATATATATGATATATATGATATATATGATATATATGATATATATGATATATATATGATATATATATATGATATATATGATATATATGATATATATGATATAGATGGTAATATATATAATATGATATATATGATATATATGATATATATGATATATATGATATATATGATATATATGATATATATATATGATATATATGATATATATGATATATATCATATAGATGGTAATATATATATAATATGATATATATATAATAAAATATACTATAATGTAATATAAAATAATATAGTATAATATAATATCATATTATAATAATAATAATATGATATAATATAATATAATATAATATCATAATAATATCATTATAATATAATATAATATAATATAATATCATAATAATATCATAATAATATAATATAATATAATATAATATAAATATAAATATAAATATAAATATAATATAATATAATATTATATAATATTATATAATATAATATAATAATAATTATATAATATACTATAATATAATATAATATAATAATAATTATATAATATAATATAATAATATGATATAATATAATATAATATCATAATAATATCATTATAATATAATATAATATAATATCATATAATATAATATAATATTATTATATAATATAATATAATAAAATATATTATAATATCATATAATATAATATTATTATATTATATAATATAATATAATATAATATAATATAATATCATAATAATATCATTATAATATAATATAATATAATCTATTCTATTCTATTCTATTCTATCATATTATATTATTTAGATACATATAGATCAAATGCGCAAACAGATAAACGGTATATGCTGTCTTGATCCTGAACTCCATGAAGCTGAATCAGTTGATGACACATCCTCCCATAAAGGTCTGCTGCCGGAGTACAGCAGTCATGGACGCCACTCATCACTGCTTGAGCTGCAGCATGAATAGCCTCACATTCATTGCTTTAAAGCAATGTGCACTTAGTGCACTTCTGATCAGCTCTGGAACCTGCTCTCAACAATTGCAAGAGCCCAACAGCCACTCTGTCATCCCCTGCACGTGCTGCGCCTGTTGGGAGGAGCCGGCCTGCCGGTCCACAGATGTGCCAGGGACCTGGGCGAAACGCGTTCGGATGCATTTCAGTACCTGATGTTCCAAAGCAATTCCAGTTGACCATGCAATTCACAATGATTCTAAATGATGCTTCTGCCCTCAAGCATCGTCGTTCTTCAATAAATGCCCTTTGTTGATCTTTGTTGCCAGTTTCTCTTACAAAGCCTAACATCAAAAGTTGTTCCTTCCAAGTATCACAAAACCACCAAGTCCAAGCGTTCTCACAGTTTCCGGTAGAAGGCGGGAGGATAGCACCACAGTGCGGGCTATATTGGCAGCCTTAGCAGCCATAGCACCGCAATCGAAACGTCGAAAATCCTTGCCCGGTATTGCATCATGTCTTTTCAAATCACACTGCCAAGTGTACCAAATGAATCCAAATGATACCAGGGAACACAAAAAAACAAACCTAAGACGGAGCCTAAAATGCCGAGTGTGACTTCCGATTGCAATGCCTGGCTCTGGGGCCTTGGGCTTGCGCCCCAACCTGTCCAAGACAACCAAAGACCACATCTTCCACCTGCAGCACGTAAATCAAGTAAGCTACTGAGTGCCCCATGTCCAACAAATGCATGGAACGATTCGGTCACACCAGTGTGATTCGGTACTCTTTGAATTGGTCTACAAATCAGCAATACAAATAGTGATGGCGTGACCTTTTGCCAAGTTATCCAATACTCAGCATTTGCTTTGAACGACAAGCATAGGTTTGTTAATGGGGTATAGAGCAGTTGATTGCATTCATGGATCCAAAAATGAGTGGACGGACGCAAGAAACAAAAAAAAATGACCTGAACCAGTTGACCAATGGTTGTCGTCAGTCCCTCAACGGATCAATCGCCTCCGCACCGTTGATTTTTTGGCGCTCGATCAGGGCATCGCACACAGCGGCCCCCAATTCACCTGGATGGTAACCTGAAGAAAGTCAGCTGCCCACTGAGCATTCTCTGATTAACGTTGCATCAATTTATAGAGATCTGAGATTATATACTTATTTAGTCGTTGCAACCATTTCGTGCAAAATTTGTTGGAAAGTGGTCAGAGGACATGTTGTGCAAACATCTCTGGAACACGGCATCACCAACACCTCTCAATGTTCAAGAAGATTCCAGTATTGCGAGTTCAAAACCATCGACCCAGTTGCGCCTGATAGTTTCCCGTTTTTCTTCCCACCCGCAGTCCTGGCATTGGAATGAAGAAAACATTGTTACAGTACAGTATGGTGAATTCAATGGTTTGTTTCCTGCGTCTCAAAAACAAGCTGAAGAACAAAAACAAATTGCCACACATTCAAAAATTGCATTGCATTTGTGACATTTTCTGTAATATCAATGCGACCCCGTCACGTCACAAGGTGCCAATGAAAACAACAAAATTGTCGTCCTGCAAGCATCCACGATGTAGGCATTGAATGGTTTGAAATCCATCGCTATCGATTTTTTGCAATTGTTTGGTTTTGATCAAAACGAACTCATAAATGGATGTGGTTCCACAAAATTTATTTATATATTTTTTATATTATAGAGCAAGACATGTTACAAAACTGCTGGAACCCAAAAAGGAGGCACGGCGCAAAAGTCACGGGAAAAAAACAATACCTTCGCTGGGACCGACCCACTGATTCCCAAAGACATCAGCATTTGCGTCTGCCAAATTGGCGGTGCCATCCTCTTCAGGCCGGAAAGTTGAAAGGCAGTTGCTGCCCATTCGGAATTGGGACCGTTTTTCTTTGTGTTGTTGTGGCCATTTTTGCCCAAACAGTGGACTGTTACGGGTTTTTAATGCTTTCTTAAGGTGTCCGCCTCGGTGTTGGATGGTGTGTCCGCCTTCCCGAGGTCTTGTTTCCCCTTGTCTCCCATTGTCTCCCCACATATGTCTGCCTGTGTTGGATGGCGCGTCCGCCTTCCCGAGGTCTTGTCTCCCCTTGCCTCCCCTTGTCTCCCACTGCCTCCACACATGTGTGCCTGTGTTGGATGGTGCGCCCGCCTTCCCAAGGTCTTGTCTCCCCTTGTCTCCCCCTCTCCCTTTGTCTCCATTATCTCCACACATGGGTGACTATGTTGGATGGTGTGTCCGCCTTCCCGAGGTCTTGTCTCCCCTTGTCTCCCCACATGTGTGCCTGTGTTGGATGGTGTGGTCGCCTTCCCGAAGTCTTGTCTCCCCTTGTCTCCCCTTGTCTCCCATTGTGGCACATGTATTCCTGTGTTGGAATGTGTTCGCCTTCCCGAGGTCTTGTCTCCCCATTGTCTCCCCGCATATGTGTGCCTGTGTTGGATGTTGCGTCTGCCTTCACAAGTTCTTGTCTTCCCTTGCCTCACATTGTCTCCCAATGCCCCCCATTGCTCTCATTGTCTCCCATTGTCTCCCCACATGTGTGCCTGTGTTGGATGGTGTGTTCGCCTTCCCGAGGTGTGCCTGTGTTGGTCCGCATTCCCGAGCTCTTGTCTCCTCTTGTCTCCCACATGTCTGCATGTGTTGGATGATGTGCCCGTTTTTTTAAAGTTGTGTCTTGCCTTTTCTCCCTTTGCCTCCCAATGTTTTCCCTTGTCTCGCATTGTCTCCCTTCTTGCTTTCTTTTGCTGGATGGTGTGTCCGCCTTCCGGAGGTCTTGTCTTCCCTCTTGTTTCCCTTTGTTGGATGGTGTGTCCGCCTTTCCGGGGCCTTGTCTCCCCTTGTCTCCCTTCTCGTTTCCCTTTGTTGGATGGTCTGTCCGCCTTCCCGAGGTCTTGTCTTCCCTTGTCTCCCCACATGTGTGCCCGTGTTGGATGGTGTGTTCGCCTCCCCAAGGTCTTGTCAACCCTTGTCTCCCATTGTCTCCCCACATGGGTGCCTGTGTTGTTGTCCGCCTTCCCAAAGTCTTGACTCCTCCTGTCTCGCATTCTCTCCCCACACGTGTGCCTGTGTTGGACGGCGCGTCCGCCTTCCCTAGGGGCGCACAATGAAGCCAGCAGGCAAGTAAGCAAGCAAGCCAGCCAGGCAGGTAGCAAGCAAGCAAGCCAGCCAGCCAGCAAGCAAGCCAGGCAAGGAAGCAAGCAAGCAACTGAGCATCCGAGCAAGGCAGCAAGCAAGCAGGCAGGCAGGCAGGCAGGCCAGCCAGCCAGCCAGCCAACCAAGCCAGCCCCGGTGACAGCAAGGCGATGAGGAGATGCACATATCCACAGCCTCAAGTCCGTCACCAATCGATGTGAGGTCCAAGAAGAAGCATGTTTGCCAATGCCAGTGGCGCTCTGCTTTTGGAAGCACCCGGTCCACCACAAACCGGCGGTTGGCCACGTCGGCAAGGCTCTGGTCACTGTCCTTTTTCCTGGCCATCAAAAGTTCCCTTGCCTCCCTGACCACACTGGCCACCCCATCAATCACTGTCTGATAGTAAACCTTCATCTTTGCCTGGAAGAAGCTTCGCAAGCTTTCCTCCTTGAGTCTACACCAAGCTGCATGAGGCTCCTTGCTTCCTCACATGCTTTCGCCAATGCCTCACGCTCCTGGGCGCGCTTCTCCGCCTGCATCCTGTCGAAGATGGCGGAAACTGGGGGAAGCCGCAATATTTCCTTCGTCGTGGTGACGTCACGTTCCAGTTGGCTGTCCATAGCCCCTGCAAGGAAAGCTTGATCGAGGGCTAGAAGATGCTGTTCTTGAACAGGTGGTTTGTCTCCAAGTCCCTTGCTCAGAGAATCTCTCACTGCACTGTATGCTTTCGCAATCTGCAGGGGTCGGTGGTTGGCAGACAGTGTGTGGGAACCCCCTTTTAAGTATACATACATACATACATACATACATAGATATATATATATATAAAAGCTATACTCATCATAGTTGGCGATTTTTTTGTCTATTTGCGTTTGCAAGGCAGGGATTGGACTGGAAACCCCATTGTAAACAAATGTCTTGGACTGGAATCTAGCTGACGATTTCACCCGGAAGAAAGGGATAGAAAGAGATACCTCACTGGCCCCATCTCCAAAGCAACCAGGGTGCGACTCGCGCTTTCTCCCGGCTCTCGGAGGAAGATAACCTTGCAAGAGAAACACTGTACTCCTTCTTCTCGATGAATGTGGAAGTGCCGTTGTCCTCGCTTGGCCTCACAAATCGTGGCGCTTGTGTGATTTTGCGGCAGGGAGACAATTCAGTAAAACTTGGACATCCACATACTATCTGGTCGGTACGTGGACCAGATCCAAAGCATCATTAACATGGCCTATACTGTATGTTATCATGATGTGAAATCTTAGGACTGTGATGGACTGTGACAGTTCTAGCTTCAAATCTGCAAACAAACGCAGCAAAAGTTCAGCTCAGTTGCTTGTGCATCTCCAGCATCTGGTGCTCGTGGATCCATCTGCGGACCATGAGTTGTTGTTGGACGTCAGTCAGGCCTGGTTTTCCCGTATCCCTTTGTTGGGCAGAGAGTAGATACTTTGAGCTGATCACGTCGCCATGGGCACTAGTGCCTCCCCAGCAAGGGCTTGGTCTTGGTACTGCCGCGATTGCCAAACCACTCTGGCGCAGAAGCGGTGCAAGCCCTGCTGGTTGGCCATGTTGCCAAGGATCCAAGGTGTCGCTTCAATTGCTGCTGGAATGCCTGAGAGGCACAGAGACAGGAGGAAGTACAATGTTACATTTGTTGAAATTCGACGCACTTGGATGACAACATTATTCAAGCATTACTGAAGACATTTTTTGGAGTTCCAGATGATTCCCAAACCATGTCTCAAACTATCAAACTTAATCCATGGCAGTCGACAAACTGCATTCATCTACGGATCATGGAGAAGTTTTAAAGTCAATCCTCTTCCAATGTCAAGCAACAGTAAAGCCCATACTCTTCAATGGTGACCGTGGTCCAGCCACCATTTCGGCCACGTGGACGTAGAACCATCCAGTGCTTCTCAGCTTCACAGCGGCGGATCTTGAAGGCCAGACATGAACGCGTCTTGCAGCTTTTTGCACGATCATCCCAGGAACTCTCTTCGCCATAGCAAAGCCCATGCCACCTCTATGCCCATGTGGTACAGGTAGAACATCAGGGCGTGGAGCGCCAAGACCCGTGCATGGCCTTTCTCGAAGCTCAAACGCTTTTAGTGGTTCTTTGGATCCTGCGAAGGAACAACTGTGCTCTGAACAGCTCTTTTCTATGGTTTGATATCCCAAAAGGAACCATGTGAATCCAGTTGCAGCAGTTCGTCGATGCTATAGGACAGGGTAGTTTCGAAATGAAAACAAACAGCAGCTGAGCTAAATTCACGCCTCCCATCGGAATAATCTCATGTAGCATAAATGCCTGCCTTGCTTAAAACCAGTGGTTTTAAGCGAGCGGTGCTGAATTCAGCAAGGCGCATAGCTCTGCCTTGCTCAAAACTTCATTGCCTTGCTTAAAACCACTGGTTTTAGGCGCCTGCCAAACCTATTTTGGATAATTTTTCAAGGTTTGAGACGAAGAGCAGTCAACGAGTTTCAAACTGCAATCTATAAATCTTTCCGGCTTCAATTCAACAAAAAAAACTAAAAATGGAGGTTTCGCGAAGCGCCTCGCCTAAAACCAGTGGTTTTAAGCAAGGCAACCATCCTTAAAACACTGGTTTTAGGCGAGGCGCTTCGCGAAACCTCCATTTTTAGTATTTTTTGGTGAGTTGAAGCCGGAAAGAGTTATAGATTGCAGTTTGAAACTATTTTTTGCTATCCTCTTCTCTCCTGTCCTTTGACTGCTCTTCGTCTCAAACCTTGAAAAATCATCTAAAATAGGCTTCGCAGCGCCTCGTCTAAACCAGTGGTTCTAAACAAGGCAATCAAGTTTTGAGCAAGGCAGAGCTATGCGCCTTGCTGAATTCAGCACCGCCTCGCTTAAAACCCCTGGTTTGAAGCAAGGCAGGCATTTGTGCTATATGAGATTGTTTCGAGGGGAGGAGAGCAGTCAAAGAAGGAAAGTTTTGGGTTGGTTCAAGCTTAGGGTTGACTGGATATTGGCAAATATGAAGGCTTCAAACTCAGAAACCCCAATAATCATGGCTGATCCTGGCTGGTTAATGTTTTCTCGAAACTGGACTTTCTCTTTTTTGGACTTTCTCTTTTCTTGATGACACTGATGATCATTTATGAAAGCGTTGGTGAAAATTCTGAAATGTTCCATACCTTTTCAGAACAGCTACAACTCTGCGAATGAGCCAGAACCCGCGCACTTGTGAGATCTTGTAAGACATGCCCGGGCACCTAGAACTGGACGAACAATTTTTCCCCCACATCTTTGTGTGGGGTTCTTGTTTTTGATTCTGTATCCCGGGTGCCTCCTCCCGCACTCCCGCACTCCTCCCGCACACACACTCAAACTTAACATACAGTAACTTCACACAAACTTAACATACAATAACTTCACACACACTCACATACAATAACTTCACACACACCAACTTAACATACAATAACTTCACACACACTCACATACAATAACTTCACACACACAAACTTAACATACAATAACTTCACACACACTCACACACAATAATTTCACACACACACAAACTTAACATACAATAACTTCACACACACTCACATACAGTAACTTCACACACACACAAACTTCACACACACAAACTTAACATACAATAACTTCACACACACACAAACTCACATACAATAACTTCACACACACCAACTTAACACACAAACTTTACATACAATAACTTCACACAAACTTAACATACAATAACTTCACACACACTCACACACAATAACTTCACACACACAAACTTAACATACAATAACTTCACACAAACTTAACATACAATAACTTCACACACACTCATACAACAACTTCACACACACAAACTTAACACACAAACTTAACGTACAATAACTTCACACACACACAAACTTAACATACAATAATTCAACACGCACGGCACAATCTCACATCCACCTTCGTTTTGCGTGGCAGGCGTGGCACAATCTCACATCCACCTTCGTTTCACGTGCAGGCTGTCACTCATGGCACTCAACTGCACATCCATCTTCGTTTGACGTCCAGATGTGGTACAAGGGAGGCCCCAAGGTCAAAAATAGAGTTTCATTCAGGATTTCATTCATGAGGGGTCAAAAAAAACACGGAGGAGGTCAATAAACAAGGTGGGGGATCAAAAAAAACAAGGGCCCCGTACTCCGTCTCCAAAAATTATATCTTCAGGCACCAAAAACGAACCCAAAACTGGCCTGTTGTACCTGCTTGTCTTGGTCATGAGAATCTTTCCCTTTCCGTTCTGTTGGCTATGAGGTCATTTTTTCCGTCCAACGCCAGATAGCTCTCGCTAGGTCGTTTATCAAGCCGGAGAGACAATTGCATTTCGCAAATTCACCGAATTAGAACAACAAAGCAAAACACACTAAAGAACCAAACAAACCAAAAAACAGCACGGCTGGTGATCAGCTGATCAGTTCATAGGCATCAGCAATGTACCAGACAGATGATAACCTGCACCACCAAGGGATTGGTATGACAACGGTAAAGCAAACAACCAAACAACAAGACCACAACAATGCCATACAGAAATCTGTGATTTTTTTTCCTCGAGTATGGCCGATGTCGCACTGTGGCTCGGTCCTTACATGAGTACAAGCAGTAAAACGCCAATATGTACAGGGACCAAAGGGGTCCGGAAATGCAGGCAAATCACAACAAACCAAACAACACAAAGACCAGCCAGACGACCCGCAAATCCCCCAGCCAGACTTGCGTTTCGTCAAGAGAAACAACAAACCAGACACACAAAAGGGGCCGGAGCCCAAACAAAAACACCCACCAAAAAGATTTGCCAAAGGACACAGTGGTTTGACCACTGCATCACTTTCAAAAACATGCGAAAATGAATTAAGAACCACGACATTCAAGAAGACATGAAGGCCTAAACATTCTGCCTGTCTACTTTGGCACAGAAGTGCCGAAGCTGTACATGTCCACGGGGCTACAACTGTGCCTCTCTCAGCGTCCTCTCAGATCAGCTTGTCCAGAAGGCCTCCATGGACGGAATCACCATCATCTATTCTCCGTGAGCAAGAATGTCGTGGTGGTCACTGTACCAGGTACCCCCCCAGGAGGGGGGGCGGACGGTAGTGGCGCATAGGAAGCTTCGCAAGCCTTTTTTTTCCTCGAGTGTGGCCGATGTCGCGCTAAAGGCTCGGTCCTTACATGAGAATAAGCTGGAAATACATTGTACAAGGACAATAAAGTCCTTTGAGTCGGCAAATCGATTGAAGCAACAAAAACGAAAACCACAACCAACCAAAAACGACGACCCGCAAATCCCCCAGCCAGACTTGCGTTTCGCCAGCGGAAACAGCGAAGCAAACGGCAGAAACAAAACAAAAACCACAAAACGGGGCCAGAGCCCAAACAAAAACACCCACCGAATCGATTTGCCATTGGACGCAGTGGCTTGTCCACTGCATCACTATCAAAAACATGCCAAATGAATTAGGGATCACGGCTGTCCAGGCAGACATGAAGGCCTTAGCTTGTGAGTTTACCCTAGCATGAGCCAAGCTGTACACGAAGCAGGGCTACGACTAAAGCCTCTCTCAGAGTCCTCTCAAATCAGCTCGTCAATGGGCCTTCATGGACATAGTAGTCGTCATCATATCTGTCAGCCGCGACCACGAAGCCGTGATGTTGAGACAATCAGATCCCCCCCCTAGAGGGGGGGTGGACAGTGATGGCAAAGGGGAAGCATCGTAGGCCAGGGAAAAGCTTCCAAACATACCATCGCCAAACAAAAAAGGGACGCCCCTAGTTTCATAGGGGAAGATGCAGCCATCCAGTGGATTGGTCTCAGCCAGCGAATTTCTTAGGCAGTATTCGCAAAGCTGAGCAACATGCAGAAAACCTTTGTATTTGTAACATTGTATTCGCTAGTGCCACCATACATGTGCTGTCGTAGGCAGTGTAGCGTTCTAGGTTGCAGGTTCGCAAGGAATACAAACTACAGAACTGTTCAGGACATTTCAGGATGTCATCGTCCCTGAAAGACCTGCAGTGCATTGCAGTACGCACCGACGAAGATCGTAGCGAAACTACGGCCGTAATGCCACTCACCCACAGAGTAGACAGGCTGCAGAATTACCACATCTTTCGACCAATTGACGAACCATGCTGGCAGTCTTGTGCTGCTCGCGGGCGCCCCAGGCTGTCCTACAGGGAGGAACACCAGAGTGCACCGGTGAAGCTCACTGCAGCACAGTCTGGTCTATGGCATCGGCCGACTAACTACTGCCCCTCTCGGTTGGATTCAGCTACCCAGACAGAGGACATACCAAGGAGACCCAGAGGAAACAAACGAATTAAGTCGAGTGAAGAAGGCAGCCCCTTAAAGAGAACAAGGTCAAGTCAGCAAGAAAGGCAGAGCAAAGAGACGGCCTTTACGGGCACCAAGCGATACGGCTGTCCTGAGTCACCTTAGTGGGTCACAAGAATGCTGTGTCAGTGCCTCTCCAGTCAGTACCTAAAGTAAACAGACAAGAACCAACCAAATCACCGATGTTCGTACATTCAGTCTAAGCTCCAGTCATTGGTTCCTGAGTGAGAGCAGAGGAAGGAACGCAAGGTCCACCAGAGACGAAACAGGCAAAGAGGAGACCCAGCAAGAGCACAACCGGACAACCAGACCAAGCGGCAACCAGACAGGAGGGGGTGCCGGGGAGGCAGAGGAGGACAAGGGCGGACACCAATCACATTAGAATAGCAATAGTGCAGCTTAGCGGAGTCCAATATGGGAACTGGTTCATCATCAGGATGAATACCTCAGTCTGGCCAAACTAAGCTCCCTGACGTCACCAGTAACATGGTGTAGAGGGTGAAAACCCCACACAGGGCAAGTAGCCTTTGTTGCCATGAGACAAATGACGGAAGGATGGCAAAGCTCAACCACACTCCCAGCATGAAGGCGGGGCAACTAAGCCGTCACAGCTGCAACCAGATACCAGAGGGAGGTACCAGCAAACCAGGGTACAAGCTGGACCAGGGCACCAAACATGACAACCCGCGGGGGAGGGAAAGCAAAGGGGACAGAGAAAGGAACAAAAACAAAAGAGGCAAACAACAAAAGGAGCAACAGGGCACACAGAAGCACAGCGAGGAGCGCAACAAAACCAGGAAGACAACGAGACTCACCAACAGGAGCACAAAACCAACACAATCCCATGAGCCCCGTAGGGCAACTCATGCAGGGAACCACAAGACCACCAAAGAGACAGAGGGCAGCACAGACCATACTTGTGCAGAGCGTAGTGCGCTTGACCAAAGCAAAGGTAAGAAGTAAACCGAAACAGAAAACAAGGAAAACGGGCATGCACACAACAAGAAGGAGCAGAAACAAAGAAATGAATTGAAGGAGTACGAGTGCACCTGTCGCATCTACGGACAGACACGCAAGTACAGAGAAAACCCAGCCCAAACACCATACACTTAGGAGAATGGGGCACCAGTGCACCTGTCACCTCTATGGACAGATACGCCAGTGGAAATGTAGAACGCAAATGGTCAAAAAACAGGTGAGGGACCCCCGGACAAGGAGGAGCCAAGATTAGGTCCCGGAGCAAAAAGGACCCCAACCAACCGCAGCAGGGGGGACCAAAGAGAAAACTGCATCAGACCAAAAGAACACAGAGACAAAGCAAAGGGTGACCCAGGAGCCAGCGGGGGAGAAGAAAAGAAACTATGTCTGACTTCGTGTAGTGTATTCGAGGTGGTGTTGCTTGTCTGCTCAGAGAGTATCATTCCAGCTGTTCCCAATGCAAAGGAGACAGGGTTCTCCTTGCAGCTAGGAGACGTAGCTCGTTGCATTTAGTTTCAAAAGTAGCCACGTCATTATCTGGTGCTCTTCTGCGTAGTTTCCGATCAGGGAAGATGCGCTCTCGCACGTGCTGTTGCAGAATCGTTTCTGGTAGGTAATGAGCTGGTCGTTGGAACAGCGCTCTGCTTGCTAACTTAGCGCGGTTGACTTCCCAGTGAGTGAACATATGTCGATGCTGCACTTGCTACTTGAGTTGTGCAGCATACTGGTGGAAACTTTTGGACGTGTGCCACAACCTCAGAAGGCTATAGTTGGACGGCCACTCAAGTGGACACAAAGTGGCTGTCTGCTTCCACATTACAGGCGTAAGTCCTTTGGGGGATGGTACAATTACTTCCAGGTTGACTCTCGTGGGTCCAGTAGGTTGCAGGCCCATCATAATACAGGGGTCCACTGCCCGCTGTGTGTACCCTCGGGTGAGTTCTGAAAAGCAGTCAGCTGCTTGGAATTCCTCATCCCAGGCTCAATCCTGGAGCATTTTTGTCAGCAAATTTAACTGCCTGCAATACTTGATCGGCCGCTTCTCTCTGCAACCCCTCAAATACTCGATGGGGACAGGAGAAGGAAACCTCCTGTGGGGCTTGGGTGGCACTGCTCGCCGTCTGACGACTGTGGGAGGCTAGCGCTGCAATGACTTCCTGCGTAAGCCGCAGCTTTGACTTCTGTGCAATGACCAATCGATATCTTTTCAGGGATCGCACGCCATTCACGGGCACTGCCATAGCAATGGCAAGGGGCGGTTTGTCTTGAGAATTAAACGGTGTGTTGAGTCTCCACTCAAGGACCGCTTCTGCGTCCGATGGCACGCTGCTTGGGCTCATGAAACTGGACAAGTCGACCCTTAAGGGAAAAGATCCGTAGTGATAGACCGCAAGCGTCTGCACCATCCCAATCAGCCCAGCCATATCAATGGGGAAGACAATGTATGTATGCTGAATGGCTCTGGTGAGCGCGACAGTGGCTCGCCCAAAGCAGTCTTCTTTGTCTTCTAACGTGCCTCTCGACGGCCTCCGCTGAGGAAACCACATCCTGTCTAGTCAACAACTGCTATTCGCGCGGTGGCCCCTGCTGCTGACGAAGTTGTGGCGATCCGCAGACCTCCAAACCAAGCAGCCTGAAAGCCATGCTGCAGAAGTTGTGTGTACTGCCGTGCGATTACACATTGCCAGGAGCTGCGCCATCGCTCCTTGATTGAGGTCCCGATAGCACTTTTGGAGGTAGTTGAGAAATACTACAATGTCCTCAATAGCAGCCTGGAGGTCTCTGGAATCTCTGGGTACTTCCCATAACAGTAGGCGACCCGATGGCTCAGTTGGTATGGCGTTGGTCTTGCCAGCGCTGACAGACTGCCGGTGGTGGTTCGAATCCCTGCTGGTCGACAATCCAAGGGGCCAAAAAGGGACCAAAACTGGCCCTCCAGGGGGGACAAAATTTATTTCAATGGGTCACTTTCTGACCCCTTTTAAAACACGTTTCCTCACGGGGGCCAAAAATGGACCCTGGGCAGGTTGCATCCGGTCCTCCTTGAAGGTCCTCTTTAAGCCCAGCCCTCAGCGTCTTCCCTGGCTGTTCCAAGTAGCAATAACATGCACACAAGCCAACATCGAGGGCAATAAGGCCTCGAACAAGGGAGGCCCCCACTCCGTCTCCAAAATTCATATCAATTTAAGGTGCAAAAAACGAACCCAAAAACTAGCCTCTTGGACCTTCTTGTCTTGATCATGACAACCTGTCCCTTTCTATTATGTTGATGCAAGAGGTCGCGTGCTTCAAAAGCCTGCAGTCGAGGCGCTTTGAGGCTCGGCGAGGCCTGGGCGAGGACCGTTGATGTCTTTGTCCAATGTGGCCTGCGAAGGTTCCCACATGAGGTACTTCGGTGGGTTGGTTTCTTGTCCACCTTATAACATCCCCCTTTCAAGGGTGTGGTCCCAACGCAGCACAGCTCGATCCTTGGTGTAGGACCTTAATAGGAAGCTTCGCAAGCCAGTGAAAAACTTCCATACAGCCTTCGTAGATCATGCAGCGCAGGGCCCCTAATTTCATAGGGGAGAAATGTAAACCTGCAAAGTGATTGAGCTCAGCCAGTGGTGCTTCTCTGCCATAGGCAATACTCGCAAAGATGAAAAGCATGCAAAAATATCTTCAGTCGTGCAGATAGCATAAGGCCAGACAATGCGTTGACTCCACGCTCGGACAGCAAGAAAGCCGAAGATTGACATGGCTGCAAACAACAGTTTCGCCATACCAACTTTACATTCGGCAACGTAGCTCTAGTTGGTGCAGGTTCGTTAAACGTGCCAACCGCAGAACTGTTCAATTTTTTTTCCGTCCAACGCCTTCATGGCTTTCGCCAGGTCGTTACTCACGTTCAATCGCAGTAAAAAGATGAATTGTAAATTATCATGCAAGGCCATCTAAACGTCGATAGCCTCAAAAGAGCACAGGTAATGGACCTCTGCACAGTCCAGTGAGCGGTCCCATCGAGAACCAAACCAAACAAAGCAAACAAACAAAAAAAGCACACAAAACCGCAACAAAACCAAAACCACCAAGCAGAAGTGGGATCGCTACCAGCTCAGAGACATAAGATGCACGATGACATCTTGTGTGTCATCTTGAGTATGGCCACCGAAAATGAAGCAAAACAACGACAACACGGAACAACACAGGCAGTCGGTGAGAGACGCTTCAGGAAGGTACCTTAAGGGGGCGGCTTGAGAAATTGAATTTGAAGGTCCGTTGAGGAAGGCTTCGAAGCCCCCTTCGGCGAAGGTACCTTAAGCCCCCTTCGAAGGTACCTTAAGCCTTTGCCGAAGGGGGGACGGGGGGGGGGGGAACGAGGAACCGAAGCCCCCTTAAGGTACCTTAAGGGGGCTTCGAAGGCTTCGAAGGTATCTTAAGGGGGCTTCGAAGCCTTCGAAGGTACCTTAAGGGGGCTTCGACGAAGGTCCCTTAAGGGGTCTTCGCCGAAGACTTCGAAGGTATCTTAAGCGGGCTTGGACGAATTCTTCGAAGCCCCCTTAAGGTGCCTTCGAAGCCTTCGAAGCTCCCTTAAGGTACCTTAAGGTGGCTTCGAGCATAGAAGCCTTGGCTGAAGCCTTTGAAGGTACCTTAAGGGAGCTTCGAAGGCTTCGAAGGCACCTTAAGGGGGCTTCGAAGCCTTCCTCAACGGACCTTCAAATTCAATTTCTCAAGCCGCCCCCTTAAGGTACCTTCCTGAAGCGTCTCTCACCGACTGCCTGGGGCAGTCGTGGAGCACCCTTCGGCGAAGGTACCTTAAGCCCCCTTCGAAGGTACCTTAAGCCTTTGCCGAAGGGGGGACGGGGGGGAGGGGGGGGGTGAACGAGGAACCGAAGCCCCCTTACTTCGAGCGTTGAAGCCTTGGCTGAAGCCTTTGAAGGTACCTTAAGGGAGCTTCGAAGGCTTCGAAGGCACCTTAAGGGGGCTTCGAAGGCCTTCTTCTCAAGCGGACCTTCAAATTCAATTTCTCAAGCTCCCCCCTTAAGGTACCTTCCTGAAGGGCCTCTCACCGACTGCCTGGGGGCAGTCGTGTGGAAGGCAAGAGAATTAGATTTCAGATCATGGTATTGTGGAAGGCAAGGGGGGAAGTTTAAATAAAAGTTAGAATTTAGATCATGGCATTGTCGAAGGCAAGGAGGGGGAAGTTTAAATAAAGAGTTAGATTTTAGATCATGGCATTGTGGAAGGCAGGGGGATGAAATTGAAACAAAGAGTTGGAATTAGATCATGGCATTGTGGAAGGCAAGCGGGGGGAAGTTTAAGTTTGATTTTAGACCATGGCATGGTGGAAGGCAAGGGGGAAATTTAAATAAAGAGTTGGAATTTAGATCAGGCATTGTGGAAGGCAAGGGGGGAACTGAAGAGTTCGATTTTAGATTATGCCATTGTGGAAGGCAAGAGTGGAACTATAAATAAAGAGTTAGATTTTAGATCATGGCATTGTGGAAGGCAAGGGAGGGGGAAGTTCATAAAAAGTCAGATTTTAGATCAAAGTTTTAAAAACAAGAGTTAGATTCTAGACCATGGCATTGTGGAAGGCAAGAGGGCGAAGTGTAAATAAAGAGTTGGAATTTAGATCATGGCATTGTGGAAGGCAAGCGGGAGGAAGTTTAAATAAAGAGTTAGATTTTACATCATGGCATTGTGGAAGGCAAGGGGGGGGAAGTTCAAATAAAGAGTTGGAATTTAGATCATGGCATTGTGGAAGGCAAGGGGGGGAAGTTGAAAAAATAAAGAGTTAGAATTTAGATCATGGCATTGTGGAAGGCAAGGAGGGAAGTTTAAATAAAGAGTTAGATTTTAGATCATGGCATTGTGGAAGGCAGGGGGATGAAATTTAAACAGAGTTGGAATTTAGATCATGGCATTGTGGAAGGCAAGCGGGGGGAAGTTTAAGTTAGATTTTAGACCATGGCATGGTGGAAGGCAGGGGGGAAATTTTGAAGAGTTCGATTTTAGATCATGCCATTGTGGAAGGCAAGAGTGGAACTATAAATAAACAGTAGATTTTTAGATCATGGCATTGTGGAAGGCAAGGGAGGGGGAAGTTCATAAAAAGTCAGATTTTAGATTCAAGTTTTAAAAAACAAGAGTTGGATTTTAGACCATGGCATTGTGGAAGGCAAGCGGAGGGAAGTTTAAATAAAGTGTTTGACTTTGGATCATGGCATTGTGGAAGGCAGGGGAGGAAGTGTAAATAAAGAGTTGGAATTTAGATCATGGCATTGTGGAAGGCAAGGGGAGAAGTTTAAATAAAGAGTTCGATTTTAGATCATGGCATTGTGGAAGGCAAGGGGGGGAAATTTTAATAAAGAGTTGGAATTTGGCACTGTGGAAGGCAAGAAGGGGGTGGAAGTTTAAATAAAGAGTTAGATTTTAGATCATGGCATTGTGGAAGGCAAGCGAATTAGATTTTAGATCATGCCTTCGACGAACGTACCTTAAGGCGGCTTCGAAGCCTTCGAAGGTATCTTAAGGGGTCTTCGCCGAAGACTTCGAAGGTATCTTAAGCGGGCTTGGACGAATTCTTCGAAGCCCCCTTAAGGTGCCTTCGAAGCCTTCGAAGCTCCCTTAAGGTGCCTTAAGGTGGCTTCGAGCGTTGAAGCCTTGGCTGAAGCCTTTGAAGGTACCTTAAGGGAGCTTCCGTACAGAGAAAGGCAGAGTACTTCTAAGAAGCACCACGCACTGCAAGCCTCACCATCTCACTTTGACGTACCAGAAGATGACGATGCTAGGAAGATCAACTGAGTGGATTCTGAGCGGTCTCTGAGAGCTAGAACACGGCTATCTGTCTCTTTTTTTCCTTCCAACGCCTCTTGGCCTTCGCCAGGTCGTTTTAACACGTTCAATTGCATATTGCAAGAAAAATGAATTGACTGATTAAAGCATTGACCTAGGCAATTGAAAAGAGCCTCAAAAGTTGAATTGGCATGGACCGATACAGAACGCGGCTGTCTGTCTTACTTTAGTCCTGGTTTCTCTTTCCGTTTACCTTTCCCTCGGTGTCATTGCTCGGATGGAAGATAATGACTCAAGTGAATTGGTATGGCGAGAAAAACAGAACGAAATACAACACAAATCGCCACACGAGAGACATGCAGAAAAAGCAACAAAGCAGCACAGCACTGTGCGGAAACCAGGGCTCCCTCCAGCCAGAAGCTCCGAGATTACACCGAGTTCTTTTTTGTTCGAGCCTGTTGCCTTTCGGCAGGTCCACGGTACTTGAGTTTCACTCGCGGACCAGCGGGGTGCCGCTTGTGGTTCTTGTGTCTGGTTGGTTTTGGTTTTGTTGCGTTTTTGTCTTTTTCTTTGGTTTTTGGTTTTGTTGTTTTCTGTTTTTCTCTAAGAGTCTTCCAACAGCACGGCTTCTCTTGCTTCATCTTTTGCACAAGATGCCAGAATTTACAACTGCTCTAATTCATAGGCAAAATACAGCATGCAAGAGCGTGTTGATCGACCTGGCAAAATTTGAGAGGCGGTGGAGAGAAAAAAACATCTACCTTCGTTTCACGTGGCAGCGGTGGTATAATCTCATATTCACCTTCGTTTTCGTGTGGTAGGCTCGATTTTTGTTATCTGCACACGTTTTGTGAGGTCTAGCGCAGTCAAAAATGTGGTTTCGGATCATCTCTCTGCTGTGAAGTTCGATTTTGTTCTTTGTGGAAACAGCTCTGGCACGCTCCGGCATGTTTCATTTTCTGCTTTGCTTCGTTTTTTTTGCTAGCTTGTTTGCTTATGTCTGTTCTGGCATTTTATATGGTCACTACGGCATGTTTTTACCGACATTTCTGCTTCGCTTCGTTTTGTTCTGCTGGCTTGTTTGTGCATGTCCTGTTCCGGCATTTTTTACGGTCGCTCCGGCATGTTGTTTTTATTGACATGTTTTCTGCACGTTTCTCTTCCGGCATGTTTTTTTTTCGCGTGTTTCGGCATGTTTGATTTTGGCATGTTTACGCATGTCATGTTCCGGCATGTTAAATGGTCGATCCGGCATGTTATCTTTTCCGGCATGTTTTCGTTCGCCTCGTTTGTTCTACTGGCCTGTTTACGCATGTCATGTTCCGGCATGTTTTATGGTCGCTCCGGCATGTTTTATTTTCCGACATGTTTCCTGCACGTTTCTCTTCCGGCATGTTTCTTCGTTCCGCGTGTTTCGGAATGTTTGATTTTGGCATGTTTAAGTACTTTCTTCTTTCGGCCTGCTGCGTTCCACACACTTGCGGCCAGGTGCTGGTCTTGCTTGCAAGTGGTCGCTACGACAGGCAGGGCCCAACTGCGCTTGAGCAACGCTGTGCAGCGCAGACATGACAGATTCTATTTCTTGCATGCAGACTTTCATCATGTCGTTCTTGTCGTTCTGTTTTGGTCGCTTTGGCCCAACTAGAAGTTGCAGACAACAGCTCTCGCACGCAACTACAACACAACAACAATAGCTCTAGCACGCAACTACAACACAACTACAACACAATTACAACTAGTCAGTCAAATTAAATTGGTCATTTGCATTCAAAGATGCGGTCATAGGATCATCTATTGTTGCTCTGGTCGTTTTAGCCCAACGTGGAAAGAAACGATCGGAGCAGTGTAATTCTGCTTTGGTGACCTCAGCCCAACGTGGAAAGAGGCGGTCGAAGCAGACATTGCAGAGGATGTGTTGCACCACATGGAGCACAGAAGATCATGGAACACCTCATTCAGCCCATTCCAGGTCCGCAGTGCTGCCGCATGCAGAGCAGATGACATTGCAGCGCTGGCAAAAAAATGTCTGCACTGTCGCGCTTTAATGGGGATAGAATGGGTTTTGAGTTTTGGGTTTTGGGTTTGTTTCCGCGTTGGCTGTTCAGGGTACCATTGTTTTCGATCCAATCTGAACATACACCTTCGACATACTTTCGTAAGCCTTTTACATATACATATATTATCATATTTTTATCATACATTATCATATATTATCATATTTATATATTATATATGTATATTCAGATGATATACGCATACATAACACGATATCCATAACTTCTAGCCTCTTGTCTATGGAGGAGGTGATTTTGATTGTATATGTATAGGTGGGGGGGGTATCCGCAAATGAAATATTTCATTTAGACCCCCCCTCCCCCTCAACAGGGTGATGAAGTAAAACCTCATGTTTAGCATGTAACTGTAGAGATGACATGTCATGTAAGACTGTCATGTCCGCAGCCCCTTTTTGAGCACACGCCGTGCCTCAAGGAAAAAATGTGACGTTTGTGTGTTGCACTATAGGTTTGTAACTAGGACAGAACCCAATACGCCCGACCACTGCTACCTCGGCTTGTGCAAAAGTCCAAAATGCAAACATGCAACTCTTTTTATGCTTGAAACAAAAACGCCAAAAACTTCATGGCATCCTTTCAAGAAACCGCACCAATTCATTCGCATTGAAAAAAAATGCGTGCACCTTGAGGGCAGCACCCTGAAGCAGCACCCTGCAGCGGCACCAGCATGCCCGCTCCAAAGTGCGCACGCCACTTGCAGCGGCACCATGAAGCGGTACCGTGCAGCCGCGCCAACATGCCCGCTTGAAAGCGCACACACCATTCCGACAGCAGCATTATAAAGCAGTAGTCTGCAACGACAAAGCGCACACACCATTCAGACAGCACCCGCCAGCGGCACCAGCATGCCGCCCCAAAGCGCACACGCCACTTTGACAGCAGCACCCTCAAGCAGCACGCCGCAGACATTGGCATTTTGTTGTTTTGTTGGTTTCAATGTGATTTGGTATCATAAGGCAAAAGGGCCCATCATCAATATTTCGAGTCATGGCGTAAAATTTAAACAGTATTTTCTTTCGGTTGGAGTCCGTTGGAAAATAAGCAGGTATGTATTTGCGTTTGCCAGATGAAGGGCGCCAATTTCTTTTAAAATCACGGTGGACAGAACGGTTGACGGTTTCGAATTTGTACACCTTAAAAAATTGCTGGCAGTGTAGACTGTTCAACACGTATTTTTTTCCTTCTCTGTTGCTGTTGTGGTGGAGGTGATTGTGGTTGCTGTGGTGGTGTGTTGTTGGTAGTGTCCTTGCTGTGTCCATTTTCATTTTTTTTTCCAGTGACGTTCACACGGTGGTATTTTTTTGGGCTCCAGCAATTCTGCACCATGTTAAGTATATATAATGATGTGTTAAGACCGCACCCATTTATCAATTTATTTTCACCACGATACCGATCGCCAAGAGGTTGCAGCAATGGATTTCAAACCATTCAATGCGTACATCGTGGATGCTTGCAGGACTACCAGAAGTGAGAAGTGCGTCGTTTTTGGTGTGACCGTTCGCGAACATGGACAATATCTTGCCACGAGCACCCCCTTCAATGTGTTTTGTAGAGACACGTGAAGCAAACCATTGAATTTCACCAAAACAAAACGTTTGTGATTCCAATGCCAGGACTGCAGGCGGGAAAAAAAACGGAAAACTTTCAGGCGCAATTTGGGCGATGGTTTTGTACCCGTAATACTGGAATCTTCTTGAAAACGGAAATGTGTTGGTGATGCTGTGTTTCAAAAATATTTGCACAACGCATCAATGTGCCAACAGTTTTTGCACGAAAATGTTCATTTCGCAACTGGCATTTTTCAATTCTTTCAGGTTACCACCCATGTGAACTGGGCGCTGCTGTGTGCGATGCCCTGGTTGAGCGCCAAAAAATCAATGGTGCCGAGGCGACTTTACGTTGAGGACAACCATTGGTCAACTTGAGACGGAAAACGACCAGTTTCAGGAAAATATTGTTTGAATGATTGATTGATTGATGGATGGATTGATGGATTGATGGATTGATGGATTGATGGACTGATGGATTGATGGATTGATGGATTGATGGACTGATGGATTGATGGACTGATTGATGGATGGATTGCTTGATTGATTGATTGATTGTTTTGATTGGTTCATGTCGTCTCCTTGTTTCCTGTGTCCATTCATACAGGATCATGAATGGTAATCAAGTGCCCTATGCCCGCTGAACAAATTTTGGTGTATATAACTGTGCTTTGTGTGTGGGTGAACTCAGGATTAGTGTGTTTGGGTGCTCACGCAAAAAACATTGCCATGTTCCGGATTCATGCCCTCATGGTTGCTATGCTCCCATTCAAAACGTAGGCCTGTACCATGATTCCCAAATCAAATGATTTGGAACCATTTGCATCAGGGTGAATTTAATGTTGTAGCCGTGAACCATCAATTTCAGCATTTACTTTATTGCCATCGTAACAGTGCGGGGAATTTGGAAATGGCGCATACAACAAAAATTCATTCACCTGTTGTTTGCAATGCCAGGTGGAGGATGTGGTTTTTGGCTGTGTTGGGCAGGTTGGCGCACAAGCTGTGAGCCCCAGACCTGGGTGGCCTGGGATAGTGGCAACAAAGAGCGGCTGTACAAGGCATTGGGTGGTCAAGCATGGTGAAATCAAAAACGCAAGTCTACAAACGTACTTGACGTCATTTTCACTGAAATTGTAGCACTGGAAGTCAAACATTTTGTTCATCACTTTTCGAAGTATAGTTTAATTTTTTTGCATTTTCATCTGAAGGCTGCAATGCTATGACTGCCCAGGCCTCCAATGTGGCCCGCAATGTGGTGCTATCTTGCCGCCTTCTACCGGAGAGTGTGGGAACACTTGGGCTTGGCAGTTCTTGTTGTCGTAGTATTCCTGCTTGAAATCATTTTGGATTTGAACAAATTGAAAGGGGTAAGAAACAAATGCCGTGTGTTTGCCCAAAATTGACTGATGAGACCTGCTTAAAAGATGGCAGCTGTGCTCCAAAGGCCTCTTTCAGAGTGTTTTTGAGGCAAACCGGTTCTGGTTCGGGACCGGAACCCTTTTGAAGTGGACCATGCGCATGCATCAGAATTGCATCAGAATTGTGATCCAAGAAAGAAATAAAAGGCAGCAATGCCACGATGCCACGATGCCACGATGCCACGATGCCACGGTCTCCCAGGTTCCTGGCACCTCGGTGGACCGGCAGTGTGGTTCCTCCCAACAGGCTCAGCTTTCGACTTAGGATGACTTAGGATGACTTGGGACTTAGGACTTGGGAGGACTGATAATGTGACCTGGTTGCGGTTGGGCCGTCGGGGCTATGATTGATAAAGCACATCTTCAAATTGTCTCAAAAACCGACATTTTCATTTCAGGCCGTTCATGCTGCAGCGCAAGCAGTGATGAGTGGCGTCCATGACTGCTGTGCTGTGGCAGCAGATCTTGGTGGGAAGAGAGTGCGTGCCATGTATGGGCTTGCAGATTTGATTTATATATACATGTAAGTAAGATTTGTCATATATATATATTATATCAAGTTATATCTTTCAGCTGTACTAGCGGAGCTTCCCTCTTGGATCCAATCTGTCGGACGCAGTTCTCAGCAAGGCATTGCTGGAGGTGTTGAAGTGATGTTCGGGAACCTAGAAAAATCCTACTCGTGAAATGAGATTCCTCCCTCTACAATGAAGGTCTTGGCAAGGTGGTTGAACAGTGAAACCTGGAGGAACACCTGGCAGCCACGTTTGCAGTTGGAGAAGCGTCGCAATCCGTTTCCAAGTTGAAACGTTGAAGCTTGTGCTGTTTGAAGATTTTGTCTACTTGCCCCCAAGGTCCACAGTTCCCATTGGTGCCAACATCATCGATGGGATGAAGGCAGGTTGCATTGGGGACTGTTTGAGGAGACCAGACGGAATCGGTCACCCACTAGCAGAGTCAGACCACAGTGAGTCAATCACCCCCCACGTCGGAGTCAGTCACCCTCCACAGCCCCACTGAGTGACTGCCCTGCGGCGTGCCTCGTGGGCCATCAAAGTGACATGGTTTCTTTAGGGTTGGTTCAGGGTTGTTTCAAGATGTATTGGGGTCTATTAAGGGTTGGTTTTAGGGTTAGTTTAAGGTTTCTGCAGGGTTTCCTCATAGTTTGTTTTAGGGTCTATTTAGGGTTGACTTAGTGGTGGTTTGGGGTTTATTTAGGCTTGGTTTAGGGTTTTTAAAGGGTTGGTTTAGGGTAATGATGGGTTTCGTCGTTTCGCCAGGATTTGCTTTAAGGTTGGTTTAGGGTTTATTTAGGGTTTATTTAGGCTTGGTTTGTATTTATTTGGGCTTGGTTTAGGGTATATTCAGGCTTGATTTAGGTTTTACTTAGGGATGGCTTAGGGCTAATGTAGGGTTTCGTCAAGGTTTGGTTTAGGGTCTATTTAGGGTTTACTTAGCGTTGGTTTGGGGGTTTAGAGTTTTTACGGGTTGGTTGAGGTTAAGTTAGGGTTTCATCAGGGTTTGTGCGAAGGTTGGATTAGGGTTTATTTCGGCTTGGTTTAGGGTATAGTCAGGCTTGGTTTAGGTTTTATTTGAGGTTAGTTTCGGGTTAATGGTTAATATCGGATTTTGTCAGGTTTGGTTTTGGGGTCTCTTTAGGGTTTACTTAGTGTTGGTTTTGGGTTTTTAGGCTTGGTTTAGGGTTTATTGGTTTAAGGTGAAATTTGGGTTTCGTAAGGTTTTGCTTGAGGGCTGGTTTAGGGTTTCTTTTGGTTTGGTTCAGGGTTGAACTATTGTTTCGTCAGGGTTTGTTTTGGGGTTGGTTTAGGGTTTGTTTTAGCGCTGGTTTAGGGTTTACTAGGGTTGGCTTAGGGTTTATTCAAGGTCGGTTTAGGGTTTAATTAGGGTTTGTTTAGGTTTTGTTTAGGGTATATTTAGGGGTTGGTTTAAGGTATATTTCGGGTTGGTTTAGGGTTTCTTTGGGGTTGGTTTAGGGTTAAATAGGGTTTTGTCAGGATTTGTTTTAAACATGACATGGTGTAGGGTTTATTTAGGTTTGGTTTAGGGTTCATGTAGGGTTTTGTCAGGGTTTGCGTGAGGGTTGGTTTAGGCTTTACTTAGTGTTGCTTTGGGGTTTCGTTAGGGTTGTGTTAAGGTTTCTGTTGTTTACGTTCCGTTTTTCCATGTTCCCATTGGTTCCTTAACTGATAGATAGATAGATAGATAGATAGACAGACAGACAGACAGACAGATAGATAGATAGATAGCTTTCAGGGGTGACTGACTCTTTGTTGTTGACTTTCTGTTTCCCCGGGGTTCCTGGATTCTCCTTCCAGGGTGACCGACTCTTTGTTGTTGACTTTCTGTTTTCCTCCGGGTTCCTTGATCCTCCTGCCGGCTTCCGAGGGGTGACTGACTCTCGGTTGCTGACTCTCTGTCTCCTCTTCCTGGTTTCCCTGCATCCTGTGCTAGTGTTCACCGGTGACTGACTTTGTCCTATGGGGTTCCTGACTCGGACGTTTGGGGCGACTGACTCGGATGATTGACTCTGTCTTTGCCCAGTTTGAGTTCAAAAATCTGGGGACGTGCGCAGGCTGGCCATGGATTTCCTATGACCGAAGCCATGACTGAGAAGTACAAGGACAAGATGAAGGCTCACTGGAGTGTTTTTTTATATGGTTTTATCGCACCAGCTTTTACTGATTCACAGCAAGAACTAGAAGCATTCACGTTTGAAAACTGGTGGTTTGCTTGTTTGAGTGCAGTTGCCAGGTCATTTTGGTTTTCGTGTTTTGGTTTGAGGCTCTTGATTGCAATCATAACAAAACCTGTCAAACTTGTTAGTCCAAGCCGTTCACTGTTGTGAGCTGCAATCTCTTGGCATAGGCTTTCGAGCAATTTGCCATCTCCACTTCTGTGTGAGACCCAGTCACGGTTTGATTTTTGCGTTGGTAGTTTCTTCTGTAGATCCAGTCGCTACCCTTGGGACATGGTTAGATCTGAAAAGATGAACCAATTTCATCCAATTTCAGCATTCCTTCCCTTTTTTCCGTTTTAGTCATGTTGTTCTCCTGTCATTCCACAGCAGATCCACCGGGAATGTGGTTCCTTCGAGGCATTCTCTCAGTTTGGAGGAGCGGAGCTTTTGGCCAAGAAGTACAACCTCAGTCGCGAGGCGACCAACAACTGGGTACGGAGTTCGAGATGGACATTCCTAACTTGGATTTTACCTTTTACATCTTTTACCCGTGCATACGAGCAACTTTCATACTTTCGTCAGCTCACCAAAAGTCAACTGACAGAGCCCGGTTGATGCAATCACAATCAAAGGAACCCGTTTGGTTAATGGCTTCGGGGTCTGTGGGCGACTATACAATGTTCCCAGCATCGAGATGAGATGATAAGACTCACTTCCACGGGTCTCTACCTCGTTCCGGATCGCAACACATCAGGGACTCTCTTGGCGCTAGGATGTTGACCGTTTTGCTGCCATCTCTCAACAAAGAGCAGTGGAGTCCACCAAGGTGAGGGGTTGCTGACAATTTGCTGACAGGGTTGGCTGGTGTCATGTGTAGCATGGCTTGCACAGCTAGCAGCTAGCATGTTTCTAGAGGGGTAAAGACATCTTAGATTGGGAAGAAGGTGGACCAGAGTCAGAGCTCTTTCAATTCCAGTCAGTTTGACTTGTCGTCTCTGAGTAGATTGCACCGCATGATTCCACAGATATGATATTCTCAACTTGGAGATCTAGTACAGATTCATTTGCGTCAGCAGAGGCAGGGAAGTTCAAGGATGAGATTGTGCCATTGCCAGTGAAGCGAGGGGGAGCCCAGAAAGTATGATTCCTGCTGTGATGGATCATGAATTTAATGGGGAATGCTCGGTCTCACTCAGAATTGTGGCGAGGAGTCCGTATTTCTCATTGGGTTTGAGGCAAACTACTGTTTACTAAGGCAAGGAGGGTGCCTCAGAGGACATTCACTCGGAGGAGTAGCCGTGCCAGATTTGCTGAATGAATTTTAAGAATCACTTGACAAGGATAGCCATGATACCAAAAATAAATCTTGACTTTGTCTCTTGGTGTTTCCTTTGGACTCCGCAAGGACGAGGGAATCCGTGCAAACGTCACTGTTGAAAGCCTGGGCAAGCTGAAGGCAATCCGTGGTACAGGGCCGGTTTCCAACTTGCCAAAGATGTTTCTTGATGTTTCATGTGATCCGCGGATCCAATCAGATCCAATCATTATCAAGATCCTACACATCGATACACATCGTACATAATTTTCACAGAGGATTCTGCAGGGTGCTTCGCAACATTGTGAACTGCATCAAAGTCGGATGAACAGTTTTTGCTTAGTGTTCATTCTCCACAGCTTCTGAAGCTAAGTTTGCTACACTTTAATCATCTTTAATCCCTACTCTAATACCCTTAAAATGGATGACATCATGGCCATTTTGGCCATTTTGGGCCATTTTGGCAATTTTGGGCCATTTTGGGCCATTTTCGGCCATTTCCATTTCCATCAATTTTCCTTCGGAGTCTTCCTCCAGGCCATGTTCCCCAATGGAGTTCTCACTCCGGCCAGCTCGTCGCAAATCTGTCGGGAGCCAAGCTGTGACCCCGAAACATTTGGTGTCGTGGCAAGGGTAAGGCCAACCCAAAACGTCTTAACTTGGAGCTCAAAATTTTGCTTTACACACCCTGTATCCTTGAAAAAGGTTTCAACTTCATGAGGACTTTCTTCTTTCTTAGTAAAGCACGCTTGGCAACCTCTGCTTTTTCAAACGAAGCTGTCGTTTGCTCCTTGCGGAGCTCTGCTGGTTTGCCAAGGCGATGGAGCTTCAGCGGTGCTGATTTGCAACGAGCCCGGGCCTTGCTGGTGGACCCCAAACCAAAAAGGTCCATTAAAGATCCAAAAAGGCTGATAAGCCGATAAGCTTTCAAGTTTTGCACCAAAGCCAAGCAAGCAGTGCAACTGCGCAAATAATTTGTTTATATTCACCACTAGTCACTGTCCTGCGCTGCTCCAAATTGTATTGAGCGTCTCCGAAGGGTACTGTAATATACTGTAATCATGTGCAGAAAGGATCATGAAGTATCGTAAAGCTACCTTTGAACTGACGGTGGATGGCTTCAACTTGGAGAGGCTGGAGGCCCATATCATATTCACCGACCAGTAGATTTTTTGGACCTGCGTCGTGCCATTTTTTTATCTCAGATACATTGCTACAGATAGCCATGGAATCGCGAAAGTACCTGAATCCTGCTATGAGGCGCGGTTTGCAGAAGCTGGGCCTCAAGCCAATGGCCAGGAGCAACTGTGAATGTAAGTTCCCTAAACGCGAGCAAAAAACATTTCTGTTTTTTTTGCCATTCCGGTGTCATCCTTTAATTGATACTTGACAGTGAATGGATGGTTTTTATTTTTTTTAGTTTTCTTCAATTATTTTGATCTCTCATACTGTGATTTCACAAGCAGGATTCATTCTTTGGCCCTTGTCCTGGCCTCAGTGCATCAGTGCGACGATAATGTTCTCAACACATTGTCCCCGACAAGTGTTTCACACAGCGATGATGGCCTTCCTCTATAAATAAAGTATGGTAGCTTATTGTCTTGTGCTGACTCAGTTTGACCAATGCCAGGTCAACATGTCGTTTCAGGAATGTGGAGGACAAAGGTCAGAAAATGTCAAATTCTGCCCAGAGCAGTGTGTGTAAGGCTGCTACTGACCCCGTTGTAATGCTGGAAGGGTCTGGTGCTTAGGAGAGCGGCTTGCAATCTGAACATATTTGAACCCCTTGTTCATTCACAGCCGACCAGCGCGGAACTTCGCAGCTCAAACCCTTTGAATAAAGCGGGTCTTCTCCCACAGCATCACTATGGCCAACATGCTCACTCTGCTCAGCACTGCTCAGCTGAGTTTGATGCCGAGTTGACCAACTTCCAACGACCATTTTGTGTGACTGCGCAACTGTCCTGAGGCCCATCCCTGCAACGCGGACCGCTTTGGAGAAGGTCCATTTGTTGTGAGTACCTGCAATGGTGCAACAGTGCAAGTAGAGTTTACGAGGCCAAAAGAAGTGTCTGGACTCTTCGCGTTCGATGTGGGAAAGAGTTTTTGAATGCTGGCTTTTGTACTTTTGAAAGTGGCGACACACGACTTTCAAAAGCTTTTGTATCTATATAGAACTTGTTATTACACCTTTTACAGGCTCCACCTAGAAATCTCTGCCCAATGCCGTGGTCAAGAGGGAGGTGTTTGATCTCTCTGAAGCAGGTGAAGATGAAGATCGAGGACATTGACCTCTACGAGGTGGCAACATGTGGCAACACTGGTCGGGCCATGTATTGAATCGATTTCTCTGTCACTCGGGCCTCTCGGCCAGGTGAATGAAGCGTTTGCCTCCGTGCCCTTGGCTTGGATGAAGGCGCTGCATCTGGGTTGTTCTCAGAAGACATATCCGATTATCCAAGCTCCTGTAGGTAGGGAAGATGGGAGAAAATGCATCTATTGACAACAAAGCAAAGGGGCTTTTCCACCAGGTTCTAATCAGGATCCATCAGGGGGGCCTCCAAAAACGATTCAATATTTCATGGCATGCATCGTGAGAAGCACAGCGCTGGAAAACGAGGTTAGCACTGGAAGCACTCCTCTTCAAAGACTACATACAACATTCGAAACATGTGTATACAAGAAAACATTATACTTTAATACTATTTCAGAGATTTTTGGAGGGTCTCTTTCAATATTATTCAATATTCTCTTCCACCTATCGATGTTTGCCATCAGGATTCGCAAGGTTTCATAGGAAATCTGTTTGTGGCACATCGCACAAGATCCCAGATTTTGTCATGACCACATTGTCCACAGGTAGTATCCACATGACGGACTTGGCAGAAAATTCAATCTCATATCACTGACTCTGTCGGCAAATATGTTCGCACTGAGTTGTTTTGCATAACACAAGACCTGGCGTTTCGAAGGCCTTGGGAGCAGATTTTGAGAAATTGAATGCCGCTTGGACGGGGCAAGCAGTTTTTTGGTATCCGAATTTGGAAGACAACGCCACGAAGGCATTTTTGTTTCCCGGTGGTGTTTGCATTAAAAGACATTTCACATTCAAGACTCATGGCGGCCAACTGCCAAGGTGAACGGTGGTGCCATGGCACTTGGCCACCCGCTGGGAGGTAGGGCGACCTGACGTGGCTGAAAGACAGCTGAAAGATTGATAATGGCCCGTGGGCTATCGTGGGCTTACATATTCGCGATGGAATTGCCTGGTTAATGCTGAACTTGTATACACAATTCAAAATCGCTGCATGTGCACTGCATGTCTAACGTAACACATGTGCCATGGGGCAATGTGTCACTTATGTCTGTTGACGTTGTAATACTCCCCAATGACTGCAACGGCAGGAAAGGAACTGCAGGGACAGTAGCAAGATTTGAGAGGAATCGCGAGGGAACTCACCGTAGCACACGATCTCTGAGTAGGAAAATCTGAGGAGAACAAATTGATTTTCAGATGCAGAACCCCAGCGGTGCCAATCAGGCACTGGCACCAAGCTTCTGGCCACACTTGTGCATGAGCTTAAGCGTCAGAAGGCCAGGATATGTTGGCTATGTGGGGTGGTTTGCAGAAACTATTCTGGTCGCTTCGCGCCGACAACCGCCCGTACCGGAGTATTGGCTCCAATAAAACCATGTTGGGCCTTTGTAGGGCGCATGTTGGGAGGCTTTGTGTTGGGCCGTGTCGGGCACATGTTCAGCCATGATGGGCCGATGTTGGGCCTATGTTGAGACATGTTGGGCGATTTTGGGCCCATGTTGGTCCTATGTCGGGCCCATGTTGAGGCATGCCCATGTTGGGCCCATGTTGAGCCTATGTTGACCCATGTTGGGCCTATGTTGGGCCCATTTTGGGCAATGTTGAGCCCAATTTCGGTAACTTAGCTGATTTTTCCCTTAAAAAAAAGTGGAAAAAACACAGGATTCTAGGAAAAAAAGCCACCCCCCCAAGCTAAAGCTTAATAGCTATTGCAATTGCTTACGGATCACGCATGCCTAGCAAAAACGCCTCGGCACCTTCGGTGCGGGCGGATTTCAATGCACCCTCATGCCATTGCGCGTGGTGTTGGATGTCTGAAACGGTACGCTGAATGGATCTTGAAACAGTGAAATGAGCCAAAGCAAGTCTAGAAGACTTCGACGAATCTCTTTGAAACTTGGTTGTGCCCTTTTGTTGGCTCCCACAATCCCGGAGACGATTGTCTTCAGCTTTTGGGAACTGGACATTTAAAGGCACTGGTCACTGTTCCAAATTGGGGACTCCCAAATATAGAGATATATAGAGATGCTGTTTGCGGATTTTGGAGCGCCCGCAAGTTTAGACACGCACACACACACAGTCTTTATGGCTGGCTCATGAAGTTGGTCTTTGGACACACTGTACTTACCGATATGCAAGAAGGGTGGCGCATGAAGCTGTGTTGGCTCCTCCTCAAGCTGTCGTGTGCCAGAAGCGCTATGGGGTGCTGGCGATTTGCGAGGGCGGTGGCACTTCCAACGCCACCATTGCATCTTGCCACAAAGAATCAGCAACTGCTGTGATGTTTGAAAAAATGCAATCAACTTGATTTACAAAGAAACACTGAGATTCATTGTTCAGATCAGATTCATTGTTCTTCCGAGATTTTCGGACAACACCTCGCAGAATCCAACAGTCCACCCTGGCTTCCAGCGTTGCAGGTAGAGATGATGCCAAGTGCAAAGCTTTGAGACTGGAGGCGCGTGGTCAGGAGACGTAGGCCATTTCTGTGGCCATTTCTGCTGGGATATGCGGCTACAGGTTTGGCTGATAGATTTGGTGTTGTAGTCCAGGTGTTCGTGTAACACCCGGCTCTGCCATGCCTGCAGGTGCTTCTGGTCTACCCTGAGCAGATGCGTTCTGCGTATTTTTGAGGGCCTGAACCAACTCCCTGTGGACTGGCACGAGAATGCAAATGCACTCGGAGTCATAGAAACTGTGTGGATCTTGTGCCTGGAGCCATTGACGAAGTAGATTTCACAACGAGAACTGGATGACGACCTTAACGTAGGGAGTGGAATGAGGCTAACGTTTGGCAGCCGGTGGCACAGAGGTGCCGATTGCCTGCTTGGGGAAGGTGCCGCTGTGCTGGTTTCAAAGGCGTTTGGCCAAGCGCGGATGGTATAGCCAGTCTAGCCTAGCCATGCTCATCAAGCCAAAGGTTGAAAGCTGATTTTTTTTTTGACAGTCCAGGTATATTCATGGTGCATGCTCGGTGGATTTGATTGGTAGCAATTCAAAGGTTCTTCCTCGGTGGTTGTGTAGATATTCCATCTTGAGTGAGCTTCAGCATGCCGTTCCCATCAGTCTAATGTTCAGGGGTTTCTTGGAAACAACTGTACCTAGCTGCCTTCACTTGTTGTACTTCTTCGAAATCATATAGTGAAAGCTCCTGACCACCTTTTCTAAGCGAGCTTGAACCAGCGAGACCATACCATCCGTGTGATCAAAACCTCTTTGGCGTGTAGGTGCGCGAAAGAAAAATTGGGTTGTGCTGCCGCTGGTTCGTGCTTGACATGTCGATAGGAATGCCTTTTGTGTGACACTGCAGAATGCATCCCTTTGTGGACATGCTACAAAGGTGATTCAGACGTGACATGATCAATCCTTTGTTTGAATCACAGTAGATGGCATGGTCATGCTTCACCTTACGCATGCTTGTTGTCGGTTGTCCCATGGTATTTGTAAGCATGTTTCGTGTTGTGCACCTTCATTTCATTCGACTTTGTGTTGAAGCTGTTGAGGCTTTATTCAAAGTCGGGTGGCATAATATACATTGCATTTCTCAATGTGCAATATCAAATCGCAAAGGTTTCGTGCATCTGCATATGGCATATGTTCACCCTGTTGCGCACGCACAGGAATACCATGGTTCCATTTGAAAAACGCGCGGGACATGGCAGCCGCCATCCGTAGTTGCTTAATCCAATGGTTGGATGCAAGCACTGCGGTACATGAACTTGATAATTTCATCAGGCCGGTTGCTTAGAAACCTTGAAAACATGCCCTTTGCAGGGATGGATTTTGCACGTTTTACCATTTTTACCAATACATTTTTTGGATTGGTTGTCCTGTCCATTGTGCCTTTGCAGGCAACATGCTGCCACGTTCGATGACTCTGAAGAGCAACTTGGCATCTTTCAACTCTGCACGACTCGTCGATTTGAGGCCTTTGTTTTCGGACTTTTGTCATCATCGACAATCGCTTGGGATCACAGCATATTTTCGTTGACTACCGAGATGCGATTCAAAACTGCAAGTCAACATTTTTGTAAACATATGCCGTGTGTGTTGACTTGCATTCCTTCCCTACAAACAAGTCAACCAACGCTTTCAATTTGTTTTCCAACTTTATTTTGCAATGATATGAAATGCAAGGAGATGTCATGAAGCTATGCCTTAGTTAAAAAAGGCAACCTTGGGAGAATTCCACAAATATTTTGCATCCAGGGCGTGTTCGTTTTGTGTTTCTTGCCACGTTCTTGAACCGCCCAAGTGTTCGAGGTAGTTTCGATTGAACCCTGATGTTTTCTCTTGGTTTTCTTGTAACTGTAAACAATGGTTGCGTGATCAGCTGCACGAAAATAGAGCATTCTTTTCGGCTTGGATGAGCAGTTGCACTATCTCATGCATCCCCAATTTGTGTCTAAGAGCAGACCTTCTTCTGACCATTGTATGATCCGTCAACTGTGCTTCAATGTCTGCCCCCCCATAGATAGCCTTCCTTTCCCGTTGCAAAGTGACTCCTGAGGCAGAGACATCTTTGTTTCGAGGTTTTTCAGCGTTATGAAGGTCTCGTTGATCGACTTCTCAACGAATTTTTGGAGGCTGTGGCGCAGCAGATCTTGGCATTTGCCCAGTCTAGAAAGTTTGATCTTTTCATTTGAACAAAATCAACTTGCAACTTTGCTTCAAGACATTGGATTCTGCATGATTTTTCTGTTAATCCTCCAGGAGCATCGTCGGGACGTTCATTTGGCTGGCATAGACGGTGGCACCTTACTGCATTTAACTTCCAGAAATGGTTTGCCCATTCCCGTCCAAAACCGTTATGTATATACGTATGTATATAAAGAATTCCACAATGAACACATATCAACAATATGTTTCTTTTTTTGGCAGCAATCGTGTTCTCTAACTCATAATGTTCTTCCCAGCATTACTGTATTGCTACTGCTGATTCTCGTTCTTCTTGCTGTTTCTTGTGTTTCTCCTTTTACTTTTTCATTTTTTCCCCAGATACCTGGAAGCTATATGGGGTTCTTACTTCTCAAAGGTCAGGTCTTCCGTGGCGAACTTTGTGGCGAAGTCTGGCAAAGGTGCTGCGCAGGCTGCTGTGCAGGCTGCTGTCCAGAGTGCGGTTATGTGCGGTTGCTGTGCAGGCTGTCCAGAGTGCGGTCCTCCTGTGGGGTGGCAAGGTCTCAGGCTGCTGTCCAGAGTGTGGTGGCGAGGTCTGGCAAAGGTGCTGTGCAGCGTGCTGTGCCGGCTGCTGTGGCTGCTGTGAGGCGTTGTTTGTGTGGCGAAGTTTGGCAAGGGTGCTGTGCAGGGTGCTGTGCAGGCTGCTGTCCAAAGTGCAGTGGCGAGGGTGCTGCGCAGGCAGTGCGGTGCCGAAGTCTGGCAAAGGTGCTGTGCAGGGTGCTGCGCAGGCTGCTGTCCACAGTGCGAGGCCGTTGCATTGTAAAGGATTTTGTTGGGCACGAAACTCGATTGTGCACTGTGAGTTTCTTGAAGGTTCAACGTTTAAGCGCGATAGGGATGAAATCAGTTCCGGCCGGAAATCGATTTGTTCATGGTTTGGCCTGATGTTTATTTGTTTTGGAAACAATATTTTGGCGGCTCTGTGGACAGCTGTCACAACATAGAGATCAAAAGCGATAGCTGCTGTTGGCGACACCCTCGCAAATCGTTTCATTTTCATCCATATCATAGAATTGTGCACACAGGTTCTGATACCGGACCAATAATAAGCAAAACAAAGAATCTGCTTTCATAAAATGTATGCATATCCGTTCAATATCTGCCTTGTTTTGCGCGAACACATTTGGATCGCAGTTTCTGCGTATAAAACCCATGTCAAGTTGTGACACGTAGCTTCCAACCCTGGAAATAAGCTTCGGTGGTATCCCCAACAGCCGTGAATTAAATGGCCGCAAATCCTGTTGAACCTGACCTGGCTCTGCGCCTTCTCCGAAACCTTCTCCGGAACCCTGTTGAACCTGACCTGGCTCTGCGCCAAAGCCTCCCTGTCCGGAACCCTGTTGAACCTGACCTGGCTCTGCACCAAAGCCTCCCAGACCTTCTCCGGAACCTTCTCCGGAACCCTTTTGAACCTACCTGGCTCTGCATCAAAGCCCCCCGCAACCTTCTCCGGAATCTTCTCCGGAACCTCGTTGAACTTGACCCGGCGCCTGCACCAGTGCACACCGGAGCTATTCTGGGCTGAAGACCCCATTAGCTTACGCTGGTGGGGAAAAGTAATTCTTGCAAGTAATCACTTTCTGGAATTCGGAGCCCGTGGTTCCAAGCTTAGAAACAACGGCAGGTCCTGGAACTCGGAACCCATAGTTCCAAGCCTGGGGAGCATTCATTCCAATCTTTGGGAACCCGCAGTTCCTCGAACCGGAAACACACGGTTCCAAGATTGGGAAGCACTGGTTCCAACGTTTGAAAACCGGTAGTTCCTAAAACTTGGAACCCGTGGTTCCAAGATTCGGACACATTGGTTCAAATCTTTGGGAACCAGAGTTCCTCCAACCGGGACCCCGTGGTTCAGAAAATTGTGGAAACATTGGTTCCAACCTTTGGGAGCCGCTAGTTCCTAGAACTGGGAACATGTGCCCCCAAGATTGGGAAGTATTGGTTCCAACGTTTGGAAACCAGCAGTTCCTCGAACTGCGAGCCCGCGGGAAGCATTGGTCCAACGTTTGGAATCATCAGTTCCTCGAACTCGGAACCCGAGGTTCTACGATTGGGAAGCATGGGTTCCAACATTTGGGAACCATCAGTTCCTCGAGGGAGCTCATGGCCAAGATTGGGAAACGTTGGTTCCAACGTTTGGGAACCGCTAGCTCCTAGAACTGGGGACCCCCAGTTCAATGATTGGGAAGCATCGGTTCCAAGGCTTGGGAACCAGCACTTCCTCGAACTGGGAACCCGTGGTTCCAAGATTGGGAGACATTGGTTACAACGTTGGGGAACCGCTACTCCTACAACTGGGAACCCGTGGTTCAAGATCGGGAAGAATTGGTTCCAACGTTCGGGAACCGCTAGTTCCTAGAACTAGGAACCAGTTGTTCCAAGATTGGGACGCATTGGCTAACGCTTTGGAACCAGCAGTTCTGCTATTGCCGCAACCAATATTTGTGAAATCTTTTCTATCTGGGGTCTATGCCGGTGTAATTCATTTCTTCAACTTTATCCATTTGTCCTTTTGTTTCCATGTTGATATATGCATTTTTTAAAATTTATATATTTTCTTTCTTTATTCCAACTCTTCTTTCCTTTGTTCTCATGTCTCATTCTTGTCATTGTTCTCGCTCTTGCTGCTGAGATTGTCCTCGTTTTTTCTGCTGCTGCTGCTGGTGGTGATGGTGGTGGTGCTGGTGCCGGTGGTGGTGGTGATATTGGCGGTCTTGGTTTTGGTTTTGGTCTCGGTGTTGTGCTGTTATTGTTGTTGCCGTTGCCACTGTTGGTCGCAAACCAACATCAGTGTTGGGTGCCGCTTCAGGTGCTGCTTCTGTACGGAGACTCTTGGCTGTGTGCCAGGAGGAAGGCGCGTGCGCTGCTGGCAGCCCGGAACAGCGCATCTTGGACTCGTCGCTGCTCAGGATTACCACATATCAGGCCCTGTAGGGTGTTGGTTTGGGTGAGACAGGCTGTATGTGAGACAGGCTGCATATGCGGAGCAAATTGTTGCTTGTGTGTGCAAACTAATGGAAAGATGATGGTCATCCCCGCGTGAATAGGATTATATCATAAACTATCTGTACATACTCTTTGTAAGTAATACCTAACGATTGGGGGATGACCATGGATCATGGCACATACTACCTGCTGTGGAATTTGTATCTTTGACCGTGAATGCTTGGCCTCTTCAAGGTGCCAATAGAATTGGCTCACAGAATGGGCTCACATTTTGGCAAACTCCACCCAAAGAAAAGAATTTCCTGACTTGAAACAATTGCAACATAGTGCAGCAGTCGACCTTAGAAAAATGATTGCTTGGCACCGAGTGCAATGTATGCAAGGGTATGCGTATACTTTTCTGCTTTGCGGCAGGACTATGTTCGGATTTCCCTTGACTTCAAACGTGCTGCTGAAGACCAGGCAGCACAGATGTTGCAGCGCCTAGCCGTGCAGGTGGCAGGAGGCAGCTTGGCGATGTGAGCCTCTACTGGATAGTTATCAGGGAAAATGATGAAACTTCAAGTAACCAAGGTGATCACGGCTCCATAAGATTCACCAGTTTCTGATTTGTACAGAGCTGGGCGTCTTGTCGATGGCAACGTTTTGGCAGGAACACCCCCACAGCCGCTAAAGTGTATACGTCAAGGTGAATTCATGAATTCAGGTCAGAATTCACAGCTTGGAAAAGAGCAAGATTCAGATCTATCATGCAGCAATTCAAAATCCGAAATAGGTGACTCGGTACTGATGCTTAGAAGGTATTCCGTCCAGTTCTTGCAATCTAATTACACTATGGAATTGATCTGTTGGTATCTATGAAATTTATGGTGTGACTGCTGGATCAGTCATTCGATGTGTGGAACCTCTACGTCGAATGAAATGGTGATCCACAGGAGTGGCAAAGACACTTCCACATGCGCGGCTGGAATCGCAAGGGTGTCTCGGACGTAAACAAGTTCCGTGCAGACCCCGCTGTCGTTGGAAAGTGCAGTCCTATTTGACAAGAACACATATATTCTGTCGCCCACACATGAAGCAAATCCTTAGGGTTTGACATTTTTGTAAAGGTCGTATTTATGTACGTAATAAGTACGTAACGTATATAATACAGACATGTATATCATATGTGTTGTACCTATATGTATATATATATATATATATATGTGTATATATATATGTATATATATATACATATATACATATATATAATCATATCTATCTATCTATCTACCTATCTATCTATCTATCTACCTACCTAGCTATCTATCTACCTACCTACCTACATACATACATACATACATACATACATACATACATATATACATCCATGCATACATACATACATACATACATACATACATACATACATACATACATCCATCCATCCATCCATCCATCCATCCATACATACATACATACATATATACATACATACATACAAATAACATATGTATGCGAGACAGATTTTACCATGTCAACCTGTCAAACGCTTTGTGCTTTGCTGTTGTTCAGACCTTCTCTTGCAGCTGGCCATAGCTCCCGGATTGAGGCCTTCCGAGCCTTGCGACTTCCTGCCACCCAAACGCCAGGTCCGGGTGTGGCTCTGTGCCTACATCCTATTAGAAGAGAGACCAGCTATGATCTAAATGCTTGCAAGACACATACATGCACGCTGTATATACTTTATATACGTTATGAGTTGTATGGATTACATGCACTGTACACGCATTATATACATTATAAATATATGTTATATAACTGTTATAGTATAAATGTGGGGTGCAAAAACCGTTCATCGCATTGCAGGGAATCTTCTTGCACTCTAGCGGCCAGGTCGTGGCTTGCGACTCACGTGAGCAAGCTCAGGCTTAAAAAGATGCAAAGCTTCGGACAGTGGGGAGGTGTTGCGTTCGGACTTGTGATGTCGCCGGCTGAACTTCGCAGCTGCAAGGTTGAGACTTTGCAGAGTTGGATGAATATTCTTCCGCAGTATTCGTTTTCAATCTTCAAACCTGCTTTTTCTATGTGCAAGAGGGGTTGCGAGTGTGCAATTGGAAAAAGTAGCTAGCTAGATTCTAGATAATGAAACATATTTTGCTTTTAAGATCAGAATCTTTTCATTTTCTTGGTTTCATCATGACACACAGTTATATTTGGATCACTAGCAGGCAGACAGTGAGTCCACAATTTGTGTGATTTCTCTTGATTGATTCCGTTTTGAGAGTGTCAAGACCATGTGGCATACCATGAACTTAGCTGAACAGACTGACTTGGATTAAGACTGGAAAGGGATGGCGTGGCCTACAATATGGGAAATCCAGGAGAAGTTGTGTGATGTACGGGCTCAATGTTTACTGGAATTCTAAGTCTAAATGAGAAGTCTCAAAAATCTACTTGCAGATTGTTTCTTGTTGAATGTTTTACATGGGATTGGTTTTTGACAGGGGCTGTCGGTCAGGAAATCGGTATAGGCAGGCTCCTAGTTGCCTGTAAGGGTAGATGGAGAGCTAGCAAGGTGCCGTTTTTCAGACTACCTTTTGCCGGCATCAGGAGTACATACCAGAATCTGAGCATGCATTTTCTACTTGTTACGAGCTTTGCTAGTTATTTGGTCTTAGTTTCAATTACTTGGCGAATTTGCTTCCCAGGAGCAGGCCCAGTCCAGTTCAGCCTCGTCAATGGATCTCCAAGTAGGCAGATGGCAGTTTGTAAGCTTCTTAACGGTCTGGGAACTAAACAGCCATTTGGACAAAACAATGAAGCATTGTGACTCTCCAATAGTTTTACTTTCTGGCCATGAAATTGCTTGCCTTCAAACATTTGGCAGTGTTCCTGTGTTTCTGTTTCTTGCTTCTTCCGATTGATTGCTGTGTTGCTCCAATCACTTTACGGTACCGCTCTCTGGAACGGTAGGCACACAGGGCCAAAAGAACCACACCTGGGAGGTGCGCTCGAGCCGAGAAAAGCAGCAGTGCGGAAAAGCTCAGTGTGCCGTTGAAATTTCCAAAAGATACTGCAGTCCTGTTGAAAAGCTAAAAGCACAGCAAGCGGTTTGGGGCAAGTTTGACTGGGAGGCCACTGTGTGTCTTGGGATGCCACGCAACAGCTAGGATGGTCAGGAAACTCTGGTGACTCTATCAGCGATACAGCAATTGCCCATGTTCAGATGCCATATCTTCTAAGAAAAGCACCTCAGTGGAAAAAGTGAATGAGCAAATCAATCCTGAGGTTATGTTTGTATGATTTTCAGAAACTCATACAACCCGATACAACCCCTTTTTGGTCTTGTGATGTTGTAGGAACCAGCCCCCAAATCGCCTTGCCGAACTTGCCCACCTTCCATCCCTTGACAGGCATTGAGGGACAAGAATATTGGCGCGATGCCATCGCAAAGGACCGGGCACTGCCAGCTGCTTTGAGGTGGCCTCAGGTGGCCTAGAAGCACAGATGGATTGTTTTTTGGTCACTGCACACAAAGTGATTGCTGCTTGATCTAAGATATTTATAGGTTACGTTAGATACAGATTGTTTTTGATGTAAAAGTCATGCATGTAAATCTTCAATCTCGGAGACAAAAGCATCCTATTGGATCTTCCATGGAAAGCAGTGACGTATTCTAGTCATCGAAGCTGGGATAATGATGAAGCTAAGATCAAAGATGGGAGAAGATGGAAAGGATGGGGGCACTCGGGGAAGAGCAAGGGCACGCGGGAGGGTGGTGTACCAGTGGTGTCATGCAGTGGTTGCTATGGTTGTTCCTGGGTTTGGGGCTCTTGCTGTTGCTGGGGACACGGCTGAAAAATATTGCTCGTGGGATCAAGAACAAGTTATTATTAGTAATAAATTATTAGGATCAAATTACATGTCACATATATCATATCATATGTCAACCTGTATCATTTGCACCCATGGACATGGAATCCAGCAGGTCACTTCACATCCCAACATGGATCTATGGCCCAAAGGTGACTCGGGCCCTTGAGCTTGTGGCGCCAAAACCTGTGCCATGCTTTGTGGCTGCAGCGTCGCTTTGCGTTGCTGTTTCTTAAGACTGGCAGCAGAGCGGTGTCTCTTGCTACTTTCCGCAATTCGCTGTGCTAACCCTTGGCTCCCTTTGGTGTGCTTTTGGGCTATGGCGCTGGATACCCTGAGGTATGGAAACTTCAAGCCCACTGACGTGGCCAGTGATGCGAAAGCCTTGCCTGGCTATGGTGGTGAAGTTCAAGGATGGGCTGACTACAAGTTTGCCGTCCAAGCCATTGAGGCGAAAGAGTCCCAGATCTCGGATAGTGAGCGGAAGAAACTTGGTCCCCTTGGCCTTCGACTGACTGAGCGATTGGCCGGATCTGCGCTACAGGTAGCAAAGAAAGTTGGAGTGACAAAACTGGCCGAGCCGACAAGACGCTGATGGAAGCACTGGAAAAGCAACTTTTGCCTTTGAAACGGCAAGCTGCTTTAGGGCTCTACAACGCCGGGATGAAAGATGGACTTCTTTCCGGCAACAAGGAGAACCAGTGTCGTGAAGCCTGGTGGATTCAGCTGTGTGAGATGGATGAGGGCATTCAGTGCTCTGATGGGGGACTGTTTGCCAAAATGACTTGAGTGATAGGGATAAGTTGGTAATAGCCCTGAGGGATCAATTTGAAAAAATCATGAGGAACCCGTGGTAAGGGTAAGGGTAAGTATGAGTACAAACCCTGGCATCAGCGATCGAGCTATCATGCCGCCGACGCTGAAGAGACCTATGGGAACACTGCCGAGACCCATGGTGGCATTTATGAGGATGACGAGTCCTACTACGGAGGATGAGTTGCAGTGGGCCTACGAGGACGATCCCCGTGAGATTGACATTGAGGAGGAAGTGATCGCCTGGTACTCCAGCAAGAACATCGATGCCCAGACGTGCCCTCCAGGAGGTTGAGATGTCAGCCTACAACAGGATGCAAGCTGAGCAACGTGGTGTGACGACCCCAGCAGCTTTCTCGATGGCGGCTCTACTTTGTCAAGTCAGGAGAGACAGTCAAAGGTCCTAGCCGCCGAACAACGATCTCGATGCCAAGCTTGTGGACAAGTTGGACATTGGCAGCGACGAGGCAAAGGATTTGGGAAGAAGGGCACATGGGAAGGATCAGGCAGAAAAGGTGATGGAAAGAATTCAAAAGGGAATAGCCCCAAAGGAAGCCCCAAAGGAAGCCCCAAAGGAAGCCCCAAAGGAAGCCCCAAAGGAAGCCCCAAAGGAAGCCCCAAAGGAAGCCCCAAAAAAGGAGCCAACCTACGGACAGTGTACTTCAGTGTCCGAGATGAGACTGACGATGACAAGGTTGGCTACATGGTGATCAAGACTCTACGCAACAACGGATGCTGAAAGAAGAGGTGATGAGGCTGATGCAGCTGAGCCCTGGAGAGATTGACCGACGTCTCCAGGAGGAGCTCAACTGCATGCCGCCTACGGCCAAGGCACCTCCAGTGGACTTTGTGCCTGCCGTGCCCAAGCGATTTCTGCCGCCGACAGCAAAATTTGTTCCAAAGCACCTGGGCTATGCTATGCTGAAGACCAACACCCATGTGACCATGCCCAGGGACACCAGCGACCCCAGAAGTACCACCTGTGCCAACTAAGAGGTGATGTTCTGATGAGCCGCAGATGGACCTCATGCTGACAGTGGATGTCCGCACAACAGGATTTCACGTCGAGGCACCAATGCCTACGTGGACATGGAGATTTGCCTGGACTCTGGAGAAATTCTCAAGAAGGAGCACAAGGATCGAGGTGCAACCGGCAGACTTGTGGCAACGACTGCATCTGGACTTTGCCAACATCCAGAGAACTACGTGCCTTGGAGAGGCACCAATGGCTATGCCTGGAAGTGGACGTGTGGTGAATGTGGGATGAGCCAGACCACCAAGAAGGTTGCCGGACAGCCGAGGCCGATTCCTCGCAATCCTGTGGATGACAACTTCAACAACGACGAGGTCGTAGGACTTGGCATTCCTTCGATGCTGAATGAGATTTTTCTCCCATCAGCTGAGGATTGGGATCGACTTTCTTCACTTCTACATCGAATGGATGGCAGCCGCTTGGCACTTCATGGAACTGTGAGTCATGGAGAATTCCTCCACGTCACCAATGCGACCATCTTGTGCTACAAGATCCTGGGAGCAACATTCACCAATGCCGTGGCGATGGAACCCAGAGAGAACATCATGCTGCGCTCACCTGGAGCCCGATCTCAAGCCAGTGTGACCACCGTGAGATCCGAGTCCGGTGGAATCTCAGGTGACAACAAGGTGATATTTGGCCGCTACAAGGGCAACACCTTTGAAGAGGTCTACAACATGGGTCAGGGCTATGTGCAGTTCGCCTTGGACGAAGAAGCCAAAGGTTCAGCATTCTGCACCAACATGACCAGATTCCAGACCTACTGCAAGAATCAACGTGATCGAGAGGGATCAGCCGTCGCCTACATGATCACCGAGAAGCTCTGGGATGGCGGAGATTTTCCAGAAGGAGCTGGTGCAGATGATGGCAGCTTGATGTACTTGGATTCAGGATGCAACTCAACGTGCCATGGAGAAAGGTGGATGAAACGCTATGAGGAGAAGACTGGCTACTCACCTGACTGGGAAAGCCGAAAGTCTGAGGACTTGACCGGAATTGGTGGAGCGGCACGCTCACTTGGAACTCGAAAGCTCTACATTGCCCTGGAGAGCCTGGCAGGTTTCAAGGTTCCTGGAGAGATCGTCAGCACCGAGATCGCCGACTCACCCGCACCATTATCTTGGCATGGTGATCGATCTTGTTGCTGGGACTGTCACTTCAAAGACGCTGGACTGTACCTTCAATGTGGTGCGTTGCAGACGCAACCGACTACTTGGTCTTCGACTTCACCCTGGTGACTCCATGGAAGATGGTGACACAGTGCCTGTTAGCCTGATGGTGGATTCTGGAGGAGATGACAGGAAACCACCTTCATCACCGGTGAGGATCAAGGTCACCACGGAGGCCAAGAAGGTCCCAAAGCGCAAGAAGAAGGGCAGTGGCAAGGGAACTACAACAACGACAACTTCGAGAGCATTTTCCGGCCGAGCTTCTTCAAGTCATGCTGCACCACCCGACGACCCTGGATTTTGGAGCGTCGAAGAGGCCAACAACCCCAACGACAACGACGAGTTTGTCTACGTGGAGATTGATGAGTTTGATGGAGAGACTCAGAGATTGGCCGATGAGATTGAAGATGAAACCCTGGAGAACCCCGTCATCAACTCCGAATGGGGAGCTCGCATTCTCTACACCGAGTCGTGAGCGAGTGGATGATGATGACGATGATGATGAGGACTTTTGGGAGTTCACTGACATCACTCTCATTCGTCATGTGAACCACGCCGTGACTACTTCAACCCAAACGATGCTCTCTTTGAACTGCCAGTTGGCATCAGTCAAGAACACCAACAAGCTGCTGTCCTCTGCCCAAGGACAATGGGGTAAAGTTTACGAAAGGAAAGTTTCGTTTTGAATCCTCCATTCTTTTGTCAATCACGGATGCAAGCCATGCGGGGGAAGTTGAGATCAGCGAGAATGGACAGAAGCTCCCAGGGTGGCCGCATTTTGCTCCTGGCTGATCGTGTGCCTGGCGAGTCTGATGTTGCCCATGTGCACATTCTGGAATGGCATTCCCAGACCCTGAAGCGTGTATGCCGATCCACGCTGCAAGCCGAAGTTCATTCATCGACGCTTGGGTCAGAAGCTTACTTCAACATTTCCGAGAAGCTGGAGACCGTGGAAAGAAGTGGAAAGTCGAAGCTGCAGACTCCAAGGCCATTGTCTGGATGTCCGAGCAAGAGCTTCATCGACTACATGTCGGCTACGACCCCTGGAAGCGTTTCGGACAAACGCCTGGATCGACATGTCATCCCTTAAGATGAAAGGAGAAGAGGTTGGAGACACTTCCGGAAGCCCAGCCATGCCCGAAGATGCAGCTGACCGCCCGATTTGGATTTGTACAGAGGACATGGTAGCATGCGCTGGGACGTGATTTTGGATTCCTGCGGCTCTCGGTAAAGCCGATCAGAGCCGGATTCCCGTCCATAAAGTAAAGACGGGTGTCAAACTGCGTCATTTTCACCCATGGACATGGAATCCAGCAGGTCACTTCACATCCCAACATGGATCTATGGCCCAAATGTGACTAGGGCCCTTGAGCTTGTGGCGCCAAAACCTGTGCCATGCTTTGTGGCTGCAGCATCGCTTTGCGTTGCTGTTTCTTCAAGCCAAATATTATTGGGATCACAAAACATATTCCTGGAAGGGAAGGAGGGAAGGAAGGAATGAAGGAGGGAAACCTTTATGTTGTGATGTTGCAATGGGTTGTTGATGGCTGTTGGCGGCGTGGGGGTTCGAGTTCCGAGTGTTGCAGATACAATGCGCAAGAAAACTAGACGACGGTTGGCCCGAGAGCGAAAAAGATGTTTTTCAAGCAGCTCTGAGGATGGTAGTCGTAAAAGATAGTCGGTGAATAGTTGGTGAATTTTATATGAGCTATGGAAAGATATGGTGTGAAAAAGTAAGATTGATCAAGAAGAGAATATTTGGTAAAGGGCATCAGATGACATGTGTCTTGCAACCACAGAGAGAAAGAGGGGGCAGAGATAAAGAGAGAGAGAGAGAGAAAGAGAGAGAGAGAGAGAGAAAGAGAAAGCAAGAGAGAGAGAGAGAATGAAAGGGGTGGGGTAGAAAGAAAACATGGAGAAATGTAATGTGAGCAACAAAAGTGCACAGGAGGCTCAGTGCCATGAGTCTGCGAATGACATGTGCTATCTCATTTTATTATGGTAATTCCCACACACACATTGCGGAAAAAGGCGCGGCACCATCATTCCGTGAACGCGAAGAAACGCGACGCTTTTATACAGAGACACTTTTACACACAGAATCTTTTACACATAAACACTTTTACACACAGACGCTTTCACACAGAGACGTTTTTCATGCACACACACACACAGACGCATTTCCACACAGAGACTTTTACACACAAACACTTTAACACACAGACGCTTTTACACACGGACGCTTTTACACGCAAACACTTTTACATACAGGCGCTTTTACACACAGACGCTTTTACACACAGACGCTTTTACACACAGACGCTTTTCCACACAGACTTTTACACACAGACGCTCACAAAGCGCGGCACCACTGGGTGACCTCAGTTGCAAACAAAGGTGCGCCAACATAGTTGCAATGGAAATGCCAAAAAATCGCAAAAGTGCACAAGACCAGGCTCAGTACCATGATCAACGCACAATCCAATGCAAGGCATCCGCTCTTTGAGATACAAAATAAGCTCGGCACCATGATGCCGTGGATGACCTCAGTTGCAAACACAGGTGGGCAAACAAAGGCTCCGTACCATGGCATCCAAGAGAATCTAGAAGTCCGTGCAAGAATGCTGTGAATGATTCCACAATAGCAAGTTCGATATCATGATGGCAAGGATGACACCTGTTTCACTGTATTTCTCCGATGTCCCTACAGGATGGAAAAAAATCTTTACAGACAAACAACAGTTGGCTACTGGTTTTGCATGTTCGTCACGAACAGTCTCTCCAGACGAACACTGCTACAGATTAATTTGCGCCAGTTGCACTCAGTTCCATGTGCCACTCGGTACGCAAGCCTTCCAGCTCCCACAAGCTGCTTCCAAGCCAAGGTCGGTACCATGATGCTGCAGATGTGGCATGTTTGCCGCTTTTACTACTGCAGCAATCCGGCTACTGCGGTCGATCTTTATCTGGGCACCTCCACGGACACGACCTAAGTTCCAGCATCTCTGTGAACACAGAAAGATCAGCCAGTCAGCAGGATGCTCATACTCGAGATTCACAACGCAGTCGTTGCAGTGCCCGCAGATGTAACATCTCTCGGCTGCCATTGTCCTCCAAACATATTCTATGCTCCTGACTGTTTTTTTGATATATTTCATATGATGATGACGAAAGTGTGGTATTGTCACGGTCATGACCTTTGCCCAGCCAGCAGAGACTTGCTGAGATTGGCTGAGATGTCCAGCTATCGTCTGACTCGTTTGGATCGCCGGGTTCTTGGTTGGCACCACAGCAAATACAGATGGTGGTGTCTGCCTCCTTCCAATGACACATTTTCTTCAAAACAACCGGCCAACCAGCTTTTACCAGATAGTGTCCGGTTTCTGGTTGCAAAGAATATTGGAGCCAATTCAGAGCTCCCAGGCACAAATGAAAGAATGTGTCGTAGAATTTGGTCATCAAAGACATTCGCTGCCATGGCAGAACACACTTAAATCCCCAAATACTTTATGCGACATGTTTGTGCACTAAAACTTTGTTTGTTGTTAACTGCCGTCATGTCCAACGATGTGGGCGCTGCCGCCGAGTATCTTTCAACACCAAGACCCATAATCGGTTGGCATCATCTCTTGCTTCTTCATTTGAAAACAGAAGGCGTCAGGTTTCGATATTTCCACTACAGCTTCACCTACAAACGTCACATCTCTTGAGCGAAACGCATCTTGTCCATTCGTTCACATCTGAGCCAAGGAATGTACAACGCACAATCCAATGCGAAGCATCTGCTCTTTCATTTCGAAACACTTTTACACGCAGATGCTTTTTTACACACGCACACACGCTTTCACACACAAACGCTTTTACACACAGACGCTTTTACACACAGACACTTGTACAGAAACGAAAGCGTCCATCGCAATTTTTCCTCAGTTTTTGACGTCCAACGTCCATTTCGTGCGTAAAGGTTGCGATTGACACCTCAAAGTCGCAATTTTTCCTCAGTTTTTGACGTCCAACGTCCATTTCGTGCGAAAGGGTTGCGATTGACACCTCAAAGTCGCAATTTTTCCTCAGTTTTTGACGTCCAACGTCCATTTCGTGCGAAAGGGTTGCGCGCGACCAATAAAAGTTGCAATTTTTCCTCAGTTTTTGACGTCCAACGTCCATTTCGTGCGAAAGGGTTGCCGGGGACGCTTCAAAATCGCAATTTTACCTAGGTTCTGGACGTCCAACGTCCATTTCGTACGAAAAGGTTGCGCGCGACCAATAAAAGTTGCAATTTTTCCTCAGTTTTTGACGTCCAACGTCCATTTCGTGCGAAAAGGTTTTTTTTTCCTCAGTTTTTGACGTCCAACGTCCATTTCGTGCGAAAATGTTTTTTTTCCTCAGTTTTTGACGTCCAACGTCCATTTCGTGCGAAAGGGTTGCCGGGGACGCTTCAAAATCGCAATTTTACCTAGGTTTTGGACGTCCAACGTCCATTTCGTGCGAAAAGGTTGCGTTTCGTGGCGCTCCGGCGGCACCGCCCCCGCCTTAAGAGAGAATAGAAGAAGAGCGAGAGGAGATCTGCAGATGTGAAGGTGTGAAGATCTAGATCTGCAGGTGTGAGGGTGTAAAGATCTAGATCTGCAGGTGTGAGGGTGTGAAGATCTAGATCTGCAGATGTGAGGGTGTGAAGATCTAGATCTGCAGGTGTGCGGATGTGAAGATCTAGATCTGCAGGTGTGAGGGTGTGAAGATCTAGATCTGCAGGTGTGAGGGTGTGAAGATCTAGATCTGCAGATGTGAGGGTGTGAAGATCTAGATCTGCAGATGTGAGGGTGTGAAGATCTAGATCTGCAGATGTGAGGGTGTGAAGATCTAGATCTGCAGGTGTGAAGGTGTGAAGATCTAGATCTGCAGGTGTGAAGGTGTGAAGATCTAGAATCTGCAGGTGTGAAGGTGTGAAGATGTAGATCAGCAGATGTGAGGGTGTGAAGATCTAGATCTGCAGATGTGAGGGTGTGAAGATCTAGATCTGCAGATGTGAGGGTGTGAAGATCTAGATCTGCAGGTGTGAAGGTGTGAAGATCTAGATCTGCAGGTGTGAAGGTGTGAAGATGTAGTATAACGGCTGCTTTTTTACGAAGAACCCTTCGCAGGCGCTCTCGGGAAAAACCATTTAGACAGATCAGACCTAAACTCAAAAACGTGCACATACCATCCAAAATGAGCGTGTCTATCTTCGAAAGTTTTGCATGACAGATTCGCCATGGGGGGAGGCGCTGCCAACCCCGTCCAGCAATTTTTGAAGTTCAACCCCTACGCTATCAACGGCCATCAGCTGCCCATAGCAACACCACGACATGAAGGAGTTAACTGCCAGACTGTTCCACAAATACCTGGATCCAACTTTCAACAACCAACGTACAGAACAAGAGGAATACGCAAGCACAGCACGGGTAGGCAGCATGGAAAAACGGAAAAACACGCGTATACCTCCAAAGAAAATATTTTCAGGTCTAGAAAGAGGGTACAGGCTTGAAAAAACGTAGTGTGGCAACAAAATGGTTACCCACGAGCATCTGGAGTAGTATGGGTTTGGTGATTAAGACCAAGGTTTGATCCCGCTTGAATATTTTCGATCCGTAATTTGTTTTCGATCCATTTGGATATTTTTTTTGATATTTTAGCCATGTTGAAACCATGCTGCTGGCCAAAAGTCCAAACACGCCCAACACCGCAACACGTTCAAACACGTGGTAAAAGGAAGGGGGTCATTTCTCAATGCGAGAAAATTTTCATTTTACAACGCGGTATTTAAGTCATTTTTCAACGCGCCAGGGGTCGTTTCTCAACGCCCCAGGGCTGTTACTTCGTGTCTAGATTTCGTGCGTGCAGCCGATGCGTTCATTTTGCTTGGTTTCTGGGTCTCTTGGTTTCTGGGTTTCTTGGTTTCTGGGTCTCTTGGTTTCTAGATTTCTTGCTTTCGGAGTTTCTTGTTTGGGTTTTAAATGTGACCCCGTAGGTTTCCGCAGTGTTTGCGTTGCTTCGTTTCCGGAAGTTCTTGGTTGGGGTTGTTAAGATCATTAGTTTCTACATTGTGTAGTTTTGCGGAATAAACCTTAAATACGCCGGAAATGAGTTGTAAATAAATCCTAAAGAAACTCTACACCAACCCAAAACCAATTCTGACAACCCTAAACAAATCCCAAAACAACCCTAAACCAACCCTAAACCAGACTTGAACCAATCATAAATAAACACTAGATTATACCAATCCTAAATAAGCCTTAAACCAACCCTAAGTAAACTCTATATAAACCAATTCAAAATAAATCCTAAATCACCAGCAAATGAACCAGAAACTGTCCCTCAATAGATTTCACACCAACCTTGAATAAACCCTAAAGCGACCTTAAATAAACCGCAAATAAACCTTCAACCAACCACAGAACACTTTAAACAAACCCGAAGTACCAGTAACTAATGGAGGGTTAGTTTATATTTTTTCTTCCGTTTTGTTTTTTTTCTGGATTTCTGGTTCTCAGCTTCTCTACTTCTCTGCTTTTCCATGTTTCTTTGCTTCTCCGCTTTTCCCTGCTGGCTTGCTTCCCTGCTTTTCTGCGTTTTCCTGCTTTTCTGCTTCTTTGCTTCTCTCCTTCCCCGCTTTTCCCTGCTTTTCTGCTTCTCCAGCTTCTTTGCTTCTCTGCTTTCTGTTTTTTTCTGCTTACCTGCTTCTCTGCTTTTCCCTGCTTTTTTGTTGTTTCTCATATATATATATATCATATATCATATTATGCATAGACATAGCCCCTAAATCAGCCCTAAATGAACCCTAAACAAAACCCAAAACAAAGAAAAATACTAAAACAACTCTAATAAATCTGAAACTAATCCTAAATAAACCCTGAACCAACCCTAAATAGATCCGAAACCAACCCCAAATGTATGTTAAACCAAACCTAAATAAACCCCTAAATAGATGTAAGCCAGGCCTAAAAAAATCTTAAACCAACGCTAAGATAAACTCTAAACCAACCCTAAGTAGGTCTTACACCAACTCTACGCAGAACCTAAACCAAACCGAAATACAGCCTAAAACCAACCCTAAATAGATCCTAAACCAACCCCAAATATATAAATGTCAAACCATGCTTAAAGAAATCTTACACCAACCCTAAATACATTTTAAACCAGGCCTGAATAGCTCCCAAACCAACCCTAAACAAACCTTAAACCAACCCTAAATAAGTCCTAAACCAACTCCAGATAAATAAACTTCAAACCAATCCTGAATAAACTCTTAACCAACCGTAATTAAAACGGTAAACCAACCCGAAACAGTTTCAAAAAACCTTACATGAAATTTAAGCATTATTCCATATATCCATTCAACAAATAAACAGCATATAAATGTAAAAAATCGTGTGGGCGCCGAGATGTGTGTAAGAGTCCCAAAAGAGCCAGCATCCCTTCTTTTTTCGGCTACGTTGCGCAGAATCTTGGCGGTGGTGAGAATTCCGTGCTTGATTTGACGGAGTTGTGTTGAAAAATGACCGTTTTTGGTGTTGGAAAATGACCGAATCTTGGTGTTGGAAAATGACCGTTTCTAGGTGTTGCAAAAATGACCGGCATCTGGTAACAGGGGTTTTGGGAATGGTGCGTGTCGTCGGCGCGGCGGCGGTTGTTTCGCTTCGGGGAGGGCTGGAGCACGGCCAGTGGCCGGATTCTTGACATTTGACGCCTGCGAGACGTTCTGTTCCTGCAGGACTGGCAAATGCTTGGGAACGCGCCCATGCCCCTACGGCAGGATGTGGAGTTGCTCGGATAGATTTGCAATCATTCATGCCCAAGGTTCCTTGGGCAGCAGTCTCTCTCACCGAAAGCACAACATGTGGGGACAAACCTGTGGTTAGGTTTGGTCAAAGGGGTTCAACATGAAATCCACACAAAATGAACACCATATACAAATGTTTGTCGAACTTCGCACACCGGCGACGCCATAAAGGTTATGTTGATAGTGTGAATGTTGGGGTATAGATCATATATATATATATAAATACACGCATAAATTAGCAGTGTTGGTTGTAATCTGAAGAGTTTAATCATTTTGACTTTAGTGACCGCATTTACGTGGTGATCTGCTTCTCCACATTGCAGAGGGCACAGTCCAACCAGTTCAGGTACCCACCTGATCCAAGTGAGATTGCTTGCCCTAAAGTATGATGATGTCCACTATGCGCTGGTTGATGGCCATAGAAACAACAGGGCTAGCCATTGTCTCCTACTCAAGGATTTATTTACTTGCATGATTTACATGCATGACTCCATTGCCATTCCATTTGAATCCAGAGCCCAATCAAGCCTTGATGATCATCGCAACCGAGTTTTGGCTCAGTCCACCGCTGCAGGGGCTGTGTGGAACAGACAGCCCATACCAGCGCAGCGCGGTGAGCAGCCAATGACTGGATGGGGCATTATCGCTTACAGTGTGGTTCCTTTCGAAAGGTTTTGAAAGCGTTTGATATGTCTTGTGGATTTTCTATTGAATTGCATCTTACTAGCAAGTTCTTTTTAAGATCCTTTAGGTGCGTTGTGTGGGGCTGACTCGGTGGCATGAAATTTCAACAAAGGTTCCCCTGGGGATCCTCTTGATGGTGCTGCTCTTGAGCGACATTAACTTTTTCATGTACATCGCTCAGAAAGTTTTGAGCGCACCTGCTACTTGCCTCAAAAAGACCAGGTTTACGCCACACTCACAGGGTGGGAGGGGATCCCCAGATGAACAAGGCTGGAATTCTGATTACTGTAAGAACTATGAAACCCAAAATCCGAACTTAATCTTTTCTATGGCCTAAGCCTGGATGGTCCGGCTGGAATTAAAATCGAATTTAATCATTTTTAAACATTTAAACCTAATTCTAATTTTGTAAAATTCGTTTTGTAGCCTCATCCATCAACAGATGAAACACCCAACCTTGAAATTCGGCTGAACGAGGTGAGCATCGGAAGTCTGCGCCTGAACGTGGCAGTGATTGCCAGCTCTTTCTGTGCTTGCTTGACGCTGCTAAGTTATGCAGCCGTTCGGCGCTCCATGACAAAATACCATGCTGCACAGCCACAGGCAAGAAGTGTTCGATCTGAGAAACTACTGACTACTGAGGAAGAACACATTGCCTGCATCATTTGCTTGTAGGGTCTGTTTGAAAGCGAGGGGCATCCTTTTGATAGGACTTCAGTAGAATCTTCCACTTATGTCTGTGTCTGCATAGGTTTTGCTTTTGGAATCTCAATGTGTCTTTGCTCAGCTCCATGGTATCTCCCTGTAGGTGATGCCTTTGAGAGACTACGACAAGATGAAAATGTTCTACGACAAGCGGAATTTCTGGATCTCAGTTGTTGGACTCTTAGCTTGGCTGTCCTCATGGCGATTAGAAGCCCTCTACCGGAAACGCTTCGAGATGGCTGCTGCAGGGACGAACCGGCCCTCTCGTAGTGTGTTGTCCCGTTTGTCATGGATTGTGGCTGGCTGTGGAGTGCTATTGCTGGCCGATCTGCCGCTGTGTCGAGCCAATTACAAGATGCAGCTGTCGTTGCATGTAACGCCTGGAAAGGAAGAGTTACTTCCCGCAGCTTCCGCGTGTGAGGGAGTGTTTCTGGGTGATGCAGGCACTGGCTGTGCTGACTTCTGCCAACAAGTCAGACTTCTTTCAGAGGAGCGACAGAGTTGTGTACTCTTTGCTCGGAAGTGGCATCTTTTAGGCAGGGCCAGTTGTGCAGTCTTGGTTGGATAGGCCAGTAATAGCAGGGAAGTGGAAACTGCTGAAGTTCATTGTTTATCCGAGTTTATCACTAGCTCTCCGCAACGTAGATTTCTTCCATCAACTTTCTCCATTGCGGCAGGCCGTTGGGCAGCGCAGTTGTTTGACCAAGCCAGGGATGTGCAACAGGACCAGAGCCATGTAGACAAGCTCTTTGCGAAGAAGACCTGTGCAGAGGCCAGGGGCAAGGTAAACCTCCAACGCCTTCGATATTTGATACTTGTTTGTAGGACCTTCAAGGTCTGACTCGAACTTGGTCGCATTTGTATAAACTATTTACAACTATTTCTTATTTCTGAGTCGATTCTGATTTCTCCACACGTTCTCATCTCCCTAGCTCAGGGGCGTCTAGTGAGTCTAGTGTTCTGAACTAGAGGCAACTCAAATCGATTGAATTTGTCCTCATACCTGCGTGTAGATCCTGCATTCTTGCCCCAGCCTTGCAGGTGCTTCGCAGTGTGGACCGGAGCAACGAGGCTGTGGATTTCCTCTGCTCCATTTGTGCAGTCCTGGCATTGCTATTGGCCTTTGCAGCCTTTGCCCAGGGTCTTCAGGCCTGGCAATTGCTTCAGACCTTAGGGCTTGCGTAGGGCGGTTCGGAATGGTCAGTGTTGCTTGTGCTTTGATCTCCCTTTTCAGGAGTTTATTCCACAAGCCAAGCAGCGCAAAGACTGAAGCTTTGGCTTGGACCGTTGAAAATGGATCGGACGCTCAGCTGCCAAGAGGCATGTGTATTCCCGAGAGCGCCTGAGCATAGGATTCTTCCGAAAAAGGAAGCTGAGATCATACGTTGTCATTACATCTTCACATCTTACATCTTCAAATCTTCACATCTTACTTCTTCACATCTTACATCTTCACATCTTCACAACTTACATCTTCTCTCTATCTCTCTCTTCTCTTCTCTTCTCTTCTCTTCTCTTCTCTTCTCTTCTCTTCTCCTCTCCTCTCCTCTCCTCTCCTCTCCTCTCTTCTCTCCTCTCGTCTCTTCTCTTCTCGTCTCTTCTCTTCTCTTCTCTTCTCTTCTCTTCTCTTCTCTTCTCTTCTCTTCTCTCTTTTCTCTTCTCTCTTCTCTCTTCTCTCTTCTCTCTTCTCTCTTCTCTCTGCTCTCTCTTCTCTCTTCTCTCTTCTCTCTCTTCTCTCTCTTCTCTCTTCTCTCTTCTCTCTCTTCTCTCTTCTCTCTTCTCTCTTCTCTCTTCTCTCTGCTCTCTTCTCTCTTCTCTCTTCTCTCTTCTCTCTTCTCTCTTCTCTCTTCTCTCTTCTCTCTTCTCTCTTCTCTCTTCTCTCTTCTCTCTTCTCTCTTCTCTCTTCTCTCTCTCTCTCTCTCTCGACTGCTAATGCTAATTCCCGAGGGTCGATCGTCAAAAAATGTGAAAACATGTGGGAAAATTGCGATTCTGACGGGCCGCGCGCAACCCTTTCGCACGAAATGAGGGCCGATTGTAAAAATCTGCGGTAAAGTTGCGATTTTGATGGTTCTCGCGCAACCTTTGCGCACGAAATGAGGGTCGATCGTCAAAAACTGCGGGAAAATTGCGATTTCGAGGTGTGTGTAAAAGCATATGTGAAAAAGTGTTTCTGTGTAAAACCGTCTGTGTGTAAAAGCGTCTGTGTGTATAAAAGCGTTTGTGTGTGTGAAACATCTGAATAGATGAAAACGTCTGCGTGTAGAAGCATTTGTGTGTGTAAAAACGTCCCTGTGTGTAAAAGCGTCTGCGTGTGAAAAATCTCTGTGTGTGTAAAAGCTTCTGTGTGTAAAAGCGTCTGTGTGTAAAAGTGTTTGTGTGTAAAAGTGTTTGTGTGTAACAGCGTTTGTGTGTAAAAGCGTCTGTGTGTAAAAACGTCTGTGTGTAAAAACGTCTGTGTGTAAAACCATATGTGGGTAAAAGCGTTTGTGTGAAAAAGCGTCTTTGTGTAAAAACGTCTGAGTGTAAAAAGGTCTGTGTGCAAGAGTGTTGGTGTGTAAAAACAACCGTGTGTAGAAGCGTCTGTGTGTATAAAAGTGCTGTGTAAAAGCGTTTGCGTGTAAAAGCGTCTATGTGTAAAAGTGTTCTTGTGTAAAAACGTCTGTGTGTAAAAGCGTCTGTGTAAAAACGTATGTGTGTAAAAACGTCTGTGTGTAAAACCATATGTGGGTAAAAGCGTTTGTGTGAAAAAGCGTCTTTGTGTAAAAACGTCTGAGTGTAAAAAGGTCTGTGTGCAAGAGTGTTGGTGTGTAAAAACAACCGTGTGTAGAAGCGTCTGTGTATAAAAGTGCTGTGTAAAAGCGTTTGCGTGTAAAAGCGTCTATGTGTAAAAGTGTTCTTGTGTAAAAACGTCTGTGTGTAAAAGCGTCTGTGTAAAAACGTATGTGTGTAAAAACGTCTGTGTGTAAAAGTGTTTGTGTGTAAAAACATCTGTTTGTAAAAAAATGTGTGTAAAGGAGTCTGTGTGTAAAAGAGGCTGTGTATAAAAGCGTCTGTGTGTAAAAACGTCTGTGTGTAAAAACGTTTATGTGTGAAAAGGATGTGAAGTAGCTGCGTGTAAAGGTGTTTTATGTAGATTTTTTTTCTATCCTTTTCATACATCTTTTAAATGTTGTCTCGTAATATATTGTGTTTATATTAATGCTGGAAGAAATTGCTCCTCTACGCTCTCGGGCCATCCGTCGTCTAGTTTTTTTGGGTCTTTGCCTCCAACAGCCGCTTTTTGGACACCTTGACCAAGGGTTGCCATTCAAGCTGACCGCTCAGGCATGTTGCAGGATCGCAGTCCACGAAGGGGCTAGATCGATCTGGTCCATGCTGAGACTGCGACTCTTTTCATGTCGGCGCATCGTTTTCAGAAAATACGGATGAGCTGAGTTGATGCAGAAAACATCTTTCAGTTCTGCACTATGACATTCCGTCTTGCTTGGAGGACTGGAAGACTTCAAGATTATCAGATGTACGTATTATTTACATTTATTTACTGTCTTGACCACCTGCATATAGTCTGCATTATACAGTATTTGCACCAAGGTTTGGACCCTCTGGTCTCCAAATCTTCAAGTCTAATCTCCAGTTGTCGGATGGTAGTGTGGGTTCACCCACTTTGCATCAAGTTGCAAAGAGATGCCTCCAGCAGAATCTGCAGGCACTGTACCAGCAAAAATGCCTGTCCCCAGATTTTGGGTGGTGCTGAGTGAAGTGATGAAGCCTACGGGGGAAGCTCTGAAAGTAAAAATGCTCTAGGTTGCCAGTGAACGGTTTTATTTGATTAAACCCCAGCGGTTGCCGGCATGTGAAGACTTTCATTGCCCCGCAAGTGTGTGTGTTTGGGGCAAGCAAAGTTCAAGCTTGGCGCTGGCCATGTGGAATTAATCCTAAAGATATATATATATATAATTTCAACATATTACAACGATGATTGTCAAATGCCTCAGCCCTTTCTAGTCCAAGATGTTTGATCCATTTAGATCTGTGGACCGCCCAGGTTGCTCTCAGCGTTGCTCCAGAAGCATGGCCTTGCTTTGATGCACTGCACACTGCGCGACAATCGGCGTGGTGCCCTGGTTGCCCGGAATTTTCAATGGCCAACCTGTGGTTGTGGATGTTAATTTGTATGGAACTGCCTGCAGAGGATTGCAGAGAAGATTGAACATTTTGTTGGTTCCATTTTCTGATAGAGGCAGTGCCCTGCTAAGACGTCAATGTTAAGGGGCATTGTACTCCGCACGGCTTGATGTTGGTGCAAATATTGCTGACGAAGAATGGCCACACTGGTAGCTTTCATTTGCATCCCTATTCGATTTGATTGTGAAAGGAATGGTTCTGTTGGGAATGGTCGCAGCTTCCAACCAGGTTTCCTGCAGATGCCATGAAGAACCTGGTTCCAGCCAGTTGTTCCCTATCCTATTTCCATCAAACACTGGGTTCAAGCGATTCACCAAGACGTGGACAGCTTGAATAAGGATATCCCCGCTCTATTATTCTGCAAGTCGTAGACGAGGAATTGACCTAGAGACCTAGAGTGGGAAGTTATTTGACACCCGCTGACTACAGTCTTGTGACACCTTGTGATAAATTGTATATGATATGATATGATAGTATGTTATCTTATATTGTATGGTATTTTCTTATATTATATTATTTTATATTTTATCATATTATATTATATTATATTGTATAATATAATATAATATCATGTTATATTATATTATATTATAGTATATTATAGTATATTATGATTATATTATCTTATATTATAATTACATATTCTATTATATTATAAGTATATTGTATTATAATTGTATTATAGTTATATTATAATTATATTATAATTATATTATATCATATTATATTATATTATATTATGTTATTAAATATTATATTAGTATATATATATATTATATTATTTTATATTATATTATTATATATTATATTATTATATATATTATATTATCATATATTATATCATATTATATATTATATTATTTTGTATTATATTATGTTATATTATATAGAAATTTATTATTATTATTATTAAATTACTGATTATATTAAATTATATTATATAATATTATATAACATTATATAACATTATATTATATAACATGATATTATATTATATTATTATATTATATTATATTATATTTATTATATTATATTATATTATATTTTATTATATTATATTATTTATTTTTTGTTATATTATACATTATATTATACATTATATTATCATATTATATTATATATTATATTATACATTATATTATACATTATATTATCATATTATATTTTATATTATATTGTATCATATTATATTATATCATATTATATTATATCATATTATATTATATCATATTATGTTTTGATTTTTTATGCTATATGTATCGTTTATGTGTCGTTTTGAAGTTTGGCTCAGAACCTGCCGTAGAAGCTCTGCAATCTACCTGAAGATCGTGCGTCAGAGCCTGCTGGATTGTATAGGGTAGACTTGGCGGCGTTGGTAAAATGGAAAGCATCTGCGGAAGTCAGAAGTTTGTCTTCGAACAGGTCGGTGGGAGATGCCTCTAGGTGATGCACTTCGCAAGTTTTTTCTTCTGATACTTCAAACATGTAACGATCTGTCAGTCTGTGTCAAGAATCGAATGCGTTGTCTTCAGAAGTTATGGATTGCAAACGGCTGAAACCACTCGCCGCTGTAAGGCCGTCTCGTTTGCGAAGATGATTTCCGTTCTGTGGTTGAGACTGAAGAGCACAGGAGCTTGCGAAAGGCACGTCGAGAAGCAGCGGAAAAGGAGCGACGCAGCAGCAAACGCGATGAACAACGCAAGAAGGTCGCCGAATTTCTGAGGTGTGGAACCCGCGGAACTGACACGGGGTTGGCGGTTGTTGAAATCAAATCGAAGTAGAAGCGGCGATGTATTGCGAAGAGGTGGTAATCTCCATTTCCTTAGAAATGCTGCTGAGACTTAAGTGGGGGTTGTAAGGCTGGGATGATCAGAAAAATCCTATGATGAAGTAGCTTTTTGTAGGACCAATGATGGTTAAAGAAATGCAGAAATACAATAATGACACGACTGTCTGAGCCAAGCCTGTTGTAGCATTCAGGAGATCATGAAGATACAGGGCTAGGGCCAACCAAATTTCTGGTGCCAATGCGGGGAAGGGGTTTCAACCATCAAATGGAGGAGCAAGATGGTGCCTTCCACACACACACTGCCAGAGGACTAAGAATTCCGATCATGTTCCCTATACGTTTCAATCACAGGAAATGTACTTACAATTTGGACCCCTCAAAGACGAAGAAAATCCAAAGGCCCAACGGGGGGCATTTTGCCTTGGAGCAATTTTTGGGGGCTGTGTCAGACTGCAAAATATTTTTGGGGGCAGTTTTGCCATTCAATATTGAATATTTTACAAACTGTTACTGGATGGACTCCATGGCTTTGGCTCAATACAACAGCACAGAACCATGCATTAAGAACTAGTTTTCCCATCGAAGTCCTTTTGTTGTTTGAAACGCAGTCGCAGGATTGGCTCAGCGTGGCTGAGAGAAATTGTGCATTCAAAATTACAAACCATCCCAACGCAAAAAGGTATCATGCCCATTTTTGTGACTTGCCTTCAAAATGGACACATCAAAAGCGGTCCTTCTACTCACGGCAATGGGTACTTGTGGTTTTTGTGATGTGCAGATTCCAGTGCCTCATCATGCTTAGAGCATTGGCACGTGGCCTTTCATGACAAGTTTCAAACCAGTCAGCCACAGTGGCAACAGCCAACCGGAAGAAGCAACCCAATCTAAAGACGTTTTAAATGTATGCAAGTTATCATATGACTTTGTAACCATCCAAGAATCTTTGATCAAACCCTGAAGAATCTTTGACTATAGAAGGGTTCATTCGGTTCTTCCTTTGCAATTGTCAAAGGTCCTCAACTTGCCGCAAGAAGACTGTCTGGTACCGGTGTTTTTTGTAAGCATGTTTCAGTGTCGAGAACGACTCCAGGCTGAAGAAGTTCGGCAGTGATGTGAACGCACCGAAGACATCCTGCTGCGGTTTCTTCTCTACGTATCCTTTGCAAGAAGCCGCGCGAGAAACTTTCTCTTTGCTCAGATTATTTTCTCCTAAATGTTCATTTCAGATGCATATCTGACCACAGGTGCTTGGGATTTCACTGAATCGTGGGCAGTTTGCTGCCGAAAGCTGCAGGATAAGCATTGGAAAATGGTGCTTCTGCTCATGCAATGTGGGGCTGATGCGAAGAAGAAGGACAGTGCAGCTTGAAGCGTCGTGCCAAAGCAACGCTACTCTATTAGAGAAATGCCAAATGCTTTTTGTTTCATCAACTATCATGATAAATCATGACACATGGTTTCATGCTTTTGGGCTTCCAGGCCAGTCATTGCATCTCTCCGAGTGCACGGTGAAAAGTGGAATGATGAAGTGAACCAAAGTACTGATGTCATTCACAGAAAACTATATACACATCCTTCGTACCATCACATCTAGATCGCACAATTGAGACATACTTGTACGCATTCGTCTATCTCTCTCTATATCTCTCTCTCTATATCTCTCTATATCTTTCTATATCTCTTGATATATCTCTTTATATATCTCTTTATATATATCTCTATATCTCTCTATATCTCTCTATATCTCGCTATATCTCTCTATATCTCTCTATATCTCTCTATATCTCTCTGTATCTCTCTCTACATATCTCTCTATAACCCTCCATATCTCCCTATCTCTCTATATCTCCCTATCCCTCTCTATATCTCTCCATATCTTTCTATATCTCTCTATCTCTCTATATCTCTCTATATCTCTTTATATCTCTCTATATCTCTGTATATCTCGCTATATCTCTCTATATCTCTCTATATCTCTCTATATCTCTCTATATCTCGCTCTATATCTCTCTATATCTCTATATCTCTCTATATCTCTCTCTATATCTCTCTATCTCTCTATATCTCTCTACATCTCTCTATATCTCTCTATATCTCTCTATGTATCTCTCTATACATCTTTCTATATATCTCTCAATATCTCTCTATCTCTCTATATCTCTCTATATATCTCTCTATATATCTCTCTATATCTCTCTATATATCTCTCTATATATCTTTCTATATATATATATATCTTTCTATATCTCTCTCTATATCTTTCTATTTCTCGCTATATCTCTCTATATCTCTCTCTATATATATCTCTATATCTCTCTCTATATATCTCCCTATCTCTCTATATCTCTCTATATCTCTCTATATCTCTCTATATCTCTCTATATCTCTCTATATCTCTCTATATCTCTCTATATCTCTCTATATCTCTCTATATCTCTCTATATCTCTCTATATCTCTCTATATCTCTCTATCTCCCTATATCTCTCTATATCTCTCTATGTATCTCTCTATAAATCTTTCTATATATATCTCTCTATATATCTCTCTCTATCTTTTTCTATATCTCGCTATATCTCGCTATATCTCTCTATATCTCTCTATATCTCTCTATATCTCTCTATATCTCTCTATATCTCTCTATATCTCTCTATATCTCTGTATATCTCGCTATATCTCTCTATATCTCTCTATATCTCTCTATATCTCTCTATATCTCGCTATATCTCTCTATATCTCTCTATATCTCTCTATATCTCTCTATATCTCTCTATATCTCTCTATATCTCTCTATATCTCTCTATATCTCTCTATATCTCTCTATATCTCTCTATATCTCTCTATATCTCTCTATATCTCGCTCTATATCTCTCTATATCTCTCTATATCTCTCTATATCTCTCTATATCTCTCTATATCTCTCTATATCTCTCTATATCTCTCTATATCTCTGTATATCTCTCTATATCTCTCTATATCTCTCTATATCTCTCTATATCTCTCTATATCTCGCTCTATATCTCTCTATATCTCTCTATATCTCGCTATATCTCTCTATATCTCTCTATATCTCTCTATATCTCTCTATATCTCTCTATATCTCTCTATATATATATATCTCTCTCTATATCTCCCTATATCTCGCTATATCTCTCTATATCTCCCTATATTTCTCTATATCTCTCTATATCTCTCTATATATCTTTCTATATATATCTTTCTATATATATATCTTTCTATATATATCTTTCTATATATATCTTTCTATATATATATATCTTTCTATATATATCTTTCTATATATATCTATCTTTCTATATATATCTTTCTATATATATATCTCTATATCTCTCTATATCTTTCTATATATATATATCTCTATATCTCTCTATATCTCTCTATCTCTCTATATCTCTCTATATCTCTCTATATCTCTCTATATCTCTCTATATCTCTCTATATATATATATATCTCTCTTTATCTCTCTATATCTCGCTATATTTCTCTATATCTCTCTATATCTCTCTATATCTCTCTATGTATCTCTCTTTATATCTTTCTATATATATATATATCTCTATATCTCTCTCTATATCTTTCTATATCTCGCTATATCTCTCTATATCTGTCTATATCTCTCTCTATATCTCTCTCTCTATATCTCTCTATCTCCCTATATCTCTCTATATCTCTCTATGTATCTCTCTATATATCTTTCTATATATATATCTCTCTCTGTCTATATCTCTATCTCTCTATACCTCTCTATATATCTTTCTATATCTCTCTATATCTCTCTATATCTCGCTATATCTCGCTATATCTATATATATATATATCTCTCTCTGTCAATCAATCAACGTATCAATCAATCAACCAACCAATCAATCAATCAATCAATCAATCAATCAATCAACCTATCAACCTATCAACCTGTCAGCCTATGAATCAATCAATCAATCAATCAATGAATCAACCAATTCAATCATTCAATCAATCAATCAATCAATGTATCAATGTATCAATGTATCAATGTATCCATCCATGCATCCATCCATCCATCCATCCATCAATCTATGAATGAGTACAACCAAAATAACTATAACTCATCGCTGCATCTCAAACTCTGGAAGAAACCTGCAAGGAAAAGACCAATATATGGACCTTTGAGGGAACTGTATTTTATGTGTGTATGTCTCGTAACACCAGGGTTCATTTTCAAAGGGTGTGCCCAAGCGGCAACTCGTTGTGAGGACAGTTTTGGAAAAACAGTCTTGGACTTGGTTGATAGCCCACCAGTGCGTGATCACATTCTGCAGCTCCATTTGCGCAGGGTGACGGAGCAAGAGCCCAGGACAAAACCGGAGAAATTGATCAGATGACATAACATTGTTTTGTAATGTTTTGTAATGTTTTGTAATGTCTGGCATGTGAAATTCCCACTGGACTGCCATGTTTGACGCATGTTGCGATCATGGGCCATGAACAACCGCAGTGATCTTCAAGTTGATTTTGCTCGCAAGTCCCATCATTGCTCCAACACAGAACCGTAGATTTGGTGAAGGAAGAGACCCCAAAGCACGCAAGTATTGGAACATGCAATTCCACAAGGGGAATGTTGGCTTTAGACTGCCAATATGGAGGTTTCCTAAAATGGGGGTACCTCTAAATCATCAATTTCAATAGGATTTTCCATTATAAACCATCCATTTTCGGGGTCCCCCATTTTAGAAAACCTCCATATCCCTGTGTGACATGATACCTGGCCCCAGCAGATTTGATTGAAACTCTAGAAATTGGTGCAAATTTGCATGTGGGTGTGTGCTCGCAGACAAGCACCGGAAGTTTCAATCGTTGGTTTGTGGTGGTGGGTGGCGCATGTGCTAAGCTTTTGATCAATTTCGCCGGAAATAAATGTTAGAATTTTTGAGACGTTTGGTGAACAGCACTGAAAAGAAACAAAAGAAACATGAAAACTTCAGGCCAGAAAGGCGCAGAGGGGACCCCATGGTATTGTAGGGCAGGGGACTTTGGATGTCAGTGCTGTTCATTGGTTTCCGTGATTTGGAGTTTATGGCTTCATGCCGACAATTTCTGCCGAAGGGTGTTGGAGACCCAAGTCTTCCAACACTGATGGAAGTTGGGCCCATGACTTGTGATTTGCACTGCAAGTATATAGATCAGTGATGATACAAAATGCTTGGGGCTTTAGTGATGGAGGTATGCAATGACACTACTATGCAATTCGTTTCTGCTGGCCATACGTTTGCCTTTTGCAGTTTTCCAATTATTCCATATCCTCTAAATTACATCTAAATCTAAGCTTTATTTTTTAAAGCAAGCCTTCAACATCCCTTTCGCGCATCTTGATTGCAAGTCATGGTGCTGCAACTAGTGGATTTTAGTGGCAATGACCTGGAAGCCTTTTGATTTTCCAGGGAGCATTGTGAGCATTGTATTGGATCGTATTGGATCAATTGTATTGGATCAATTTGGATCACACTCTGGACACTGGTCCAGGCTGGTCGCACAGCGTGAACTGAACAGAGAGGCAATGACGGCAATGACTCAAGCGATTCTCATGTGATCAGCGAATAGCACCGATGATAGCACGATCGGGCGAGGCTACTGAGAAGCCGGAGTCCGAGAGTCCAATGTAAAGTGTTTGATTACAATGTTTGAAGGAATTAATTGCGTCCAAGAGTGCTGCTGAAGAGTGGCATGCGGTATTGAGATGTATTGGTTCTGTTGCAATAGAGAATCCCTGCTGTATTTTATAGAGATGGGGCCAGCGATTCCTTAGTTCTTAGATATGGATGTAGCGTGCCATAGCCGCTATGAGAACAAGCCTGCACTTTGGACTCTTGCACATGATTCGTTCCAGGGAGGTCAGGGAAGGATATTTATATTACATATATTTACTGCGGTGTATTCCTGCCAAGATTGATAGCTGGGTGTTTTAAATAGATGTCCAACTTCTTGTTGAACAGAGAACTGTGGTCACCGTGGTCACCGTGGTCACCGTGGTCACCGTGGTCACCGTGGTCACCGTGGTCTAGGGAAAGAACAAACTTCTCGTTCTGGCAAGATTTCCTTAAAGCTGCATAGGCTGTACAGGTGTATGCACTGTGTATGTTGATGTCTATCCAGTTTTGTGCAGGCAGAGTAACAAATCCTCCGAACAAGTCTTTAGAAGACTGTTATTTTGCAACCAATGACTTCAATGACTAAGCTGGAGCTCCCAATGAGTCCCAGATATCGATGATATATGAAAAATGGGAAGCCGAAACCCAAAGATGTTGATGCGATTTCACCATCCCTTTTCCACCATGCAGTTGATTGTAGGACACTGATTTGCAAAGACGACATTTTTCCCTGGAACCTCCCAGCATTGATGATTTTCGTAAGCGACACGCTGCGAACGGCATGCAAATTTGCACGGCTTTTCTGATTTGGACTGATGCGTGCCTGGTTTGGAGAAGATAGAATCGTGTTCGTTTACATGCTCTTGTGTGCGGGCATCTGCCAAATTTGTCGACAAGACAGGACATGCACAGAGAGGAAGTTCGCCCAAACAGATACTTCCTACACTGATGTTGAATCAGAGAGAAGCGGCAGAAGTGGCTCCAGTGTAGATAAGTCGGCACACGTGCCAATGCCAAAGCATATAGTGAGACTCAGACACAGACCCAGATGCAAAAACACAAACAGAGTCAAATCAAATATCAAATGAAAGAACTTGCTTTGTCATGCTTCTTTCCGCTTCCTTCTACCAGATTTGCAGTGAGATCTCATCCTATGCAATGAGGTCTCCTAAAACAAACCAGTACACCAAAGGTCAGTGAAAACTGACTGGCCCAGACGTGGACGTGGTTCACACTGGGGAAGTTGAGCAGGTAGACTGCACCAGGCCAGCAGCTGGTCTTAGACCCTTGCACTCTTTCTGATTTAAGTTGGAGAGCTGAAAATATTCCGAAGCCATCAGGAGGCAAAGTGTGAAATAATGCTACCTGCCCCTCCTGCATCCCAAACGTCAAAGGGAGGGCTGTTATAATTGGTTTTATATGCTTTCATGGGATCCACCCACTGAAGCCCCAGAAATTTTGGATGTCCGAATAGTGTGGAGCACCCTAGAGAACTTGCATCAAGTGACTGGCAATACGCATGAGTACCGCAGTACTTGTCACTACATCAAGGGCTTGTGTTCACGTGCGGTTTTCGAAAGGGGTCGATTCCTGTTGCGCGTTTGGGCCGTTGCACTGTATCTTCAGCATTAGAGAAGCCGTAGTGAATGCTGGCATTCCATCTCGGTCGAGCTGTTGCAGTATTTTGCAGAGACAGTCTGGGAGGGCAAGATAAGATCTACCCCTTCAGTTTAGAGATGTCTGGAGCAAGGATTGATTAGTCGTAAGACTTGCTGGAAGAGCCACGGGCAGCAAGTCAACAGTAAATCCCTGACTTCATGTGGATTGAACTTTCTGCTTATGGTTTGTGGTCGCATTGGTGCCAGTGCATGTCGCGCTCACAAAGATGATATTGTTACATGATGTTACATGTGAATGTGAAGGTTGCCATTCCTTGAGGTCGTTAGTCTTGGATGCTGTTAAGCAAAACGGTGGGGCATTTGCCTACGCGGACCCTTCACTGCGTGCTGATAGAGGTGGGAGATTGGCTGGAGACTTTGGTATACACGGTAAGATGAGAGGGTGGGGGCGGAAAGTTTCACACCAAGCAGCTCAGTTTCTTGATGCCACATTCTTCTTCTCCTTAAACAGTTAAAGTTAAAGTTAAAACATGTTAAAACTATTCCTTGAGTCTCTTTGGGCAAATGTTTTTGGAGAGTATCTTGGCCAATCCGGTGAAAATTGACCTCCAGGTGAAACTGCGTGAAACTGTGAATCCATTCCGTTTCATTTGCATGGCATGGTGCCGGGTTCCACAGGTTTGGCCTTGGAAGCGGTAAAGCGCAGTGGTCTGGCTTTGCAGTTGGGCTTCCCAGGTGGTCCCTCTGGCGACCTTGGTGAATGACAAGATGTTGCAATAACAACATGGAACAGAACGGTTTGCCGTTTGCCATCCCTCAACGTTGGCAATCAAATGATATCAAATGACTACAGTGCTACTTATTTCATCTTATTTCATACCTTCAAGCTCGGTAGATTGGGGACGCGCACCAAAAAGCCATCCCTTTCTTGGACATTTTATATAGTTCCTTGAGTGCTCTGATTTTCAAAAACCTGGCTTTATCAGTAAATTGAGTAAATATACTAATACAGATTTGATCAGATTTGGGTATGACTGAACTTACAAGCTATTCTACCATATTTCGGGGGATGATCCATTCATTGCCATTCATTTACCTTTTAAATTTACACACATGACCTTCATCAGGTTTGCCTCAGAGACTTTGCGACATGACAAGGAGCTAGTGATGCAGGTGTGACCTGGTGTGGGAGCCGCCAAGCGGGCTATGAAGCCACACCAGGCCATGGTATCGAACCATGATTTTACATGGAGGTTTCCTGAAATAGGGCTACCAGGGGCTACCCCAAATCCAAGTCATTAGACCATTTAGTATTGAAACCTATGGTTTTGGGGTACTCCCATTTCAGGAAACCTCCATATAATTTATTGTAATTTTATAGAACCATTTTAACCATCCGTTTTGTTTGGTTGATGATTTTGACCCATCACCAGTTCTGGCAACAGGACTCTGAGTAGCAACCAGCTCACCAATTGCCTAACTACCAACTCACAAACCAACTCACCTCATCAATCAAATTGCCAACCATTTCAGTCCATGACTAATCATCGCACTAGTCAACCCACTACCTCAAGAACTATCTCACCACCAACCCACTCATTAGTCAAATCGTTCTCTGCCTTGCATTTGCTCCTGTTTTGCTGAGCTTCCAAGTGTTGTATGCAGCTGTGGTAGTAAAATGTTTGCGCTTTGGCGGAGGATTCTCGTCGATTCTGCGGCTTGAAGCGTGTTTGGAAAAGTAGCACTTCTCTGCCCATAGTTCTGGCAAAGTGTGCGTTTGCATTGGCTCAGGGAACCTGTTGTGCTTGTATGAGCTGCGGCTGCGTTCTGTGCTGCAGAGGGTGTTCTTCAAGAGCGCAGTTAAATTGTGTTGTTTCTGCTAGTTGCAACTCGAACGCGTGAAGAACACTTTTTAGAGATAAACAAGGTAACAAGCAGCTTTTCTGCATTCAATTTCAACATATTCCTAAATAAGTTTGGATGTACCACGATGGCTTGTGCCGAAGATGTCGATGTTGTGGTTGATCACCTTGGCGGTCCCACATCCAGCCCCATCCGTTGCATAATGCCATCCGTTGCAACATGAATGCCTCCTTGAAGCTGATCGATACATTCGATACCTCCATAAGCGGTGTGTCATCAGATTTCCAGACACCTGGGCATGAATATGTATTGCAAGAGTGTTTTGCAACAGCATTGTTGCATATGTTCATGGAGTGTTGATCATTCAAGAGTGCTTGTGGAAGTTTTTCGAGAGTGTTTTTGGACACATTTTGTGGCATCATACAAAAAATCAGTTTTGAAATGTTTTGAAACTAAGGACTTTGAGGGTTGCGCTGCCAAAGTCTCCTGACGGAAAGTTTCTTTAATGAAGCCTGTCTGTGGTATTGCGGCATTGCGTTTAAGTTTGATTTCCAAATTTAGTTTTAAGCAGGTCCACTTGATGTCAACCACTGGGGCACCCTGCTTCAACTTGCCGTATTTTCAAAGTTGCACGTTGGCTCCGTCAACTTGGGAGGCAGTGGAACACTGCGGGTTTGCTTTGCAGTTTGTACCTGAGAAACTGCGTGCAGACGTGGAGATTGCGCTCAAAGCCGTGAGGTCTTGGGGATGGTGGTTTGTGGTAGGGGGATGTGGCAAATCGCTTTTGTCTTGTCTGTCCGAAGTCTGTCCCTCACAAATCATCAGAGAAGACTTGGACTTGGGTGAGAGAAACATTGAACATCGGACAATTGGACAATTTTGAATTAAGGGTTTGATTAGGTTTGATACTGTCTTGGCAAATCCTGCAGTGCACAAATCCAAAACTCGTCCACACTGTGGCGCTTGCATCGACACTCTTGCAGGCAGAATGGCGACGCATTGAAGCTTTTGCCAAAAGAATTGAGGTGAGCGTAGCAACTCACAGCACCAGATCACTTGGACTTCATTTTCGTCTTGTAATCATATATTTGAAATTATTTGAATATGATGTAAATTGACTATGATCTTAGACCTACAGTGGGGAGTGTCAGTGTCAACCGCATGTAGCGGGAGAAGACCCATGAAGACCATATCACTTGGCTTTAAATTCAATGGAGCCGTGTGTAACCTCACAAAGCCAAAGTAGATTGCACCTGGATCTTGGTGCCAGCACAACAACATCTCTCACTTTCTTTCCTCGTTGCAGTTCCTGTGTCATCCATCTCTGCTTCTGCCGATCTACAGGGCGAATCAGAAGCTCGTTTTGGAAGCTCTGAAATCAGGACCACCACCTTCCATCAAGGCGCCATGCGCTTTAAATGACTGGTCTTCAGACACTCGTTGAATGAGAACAACATCATGTGTTCACTAAAATCCGGATTTTTCAACTTTGAGAAGTCGCTGCCGGCTTTCCACTTCCACAATTGGTGAACGACTCGTGCCCCGACATTGCAGTTTAAGGGCTCAAACAGGGGGGGTTTTGCCTCACCAGGGAGGTCAAAAGCCAATGGCAACGTTCCTTGATGGCCTGCACCTGGTGGAGAAGAACACCTTCCTTGAAGTGGTTGATGAAAAGGTCCACTGAGTCACTGAGTCCACTGGCACTCTAAATTTAAAGCATTTTAAAGCATGCTTTGTAGAAAAAGTGTCAACAACTGGGACTTCAATTCAAACCGGCGTGTCATTGAATCAGATTCTGGCAGTCTTTGGTTCAATAATGTTCAATATGTTCAATGATTTTGAGTGATATACAGTGCATCAAAAGTTTTTTTGGGACTTTGTGTCCGGGCTTGGGAGTCTTGCACCAGGAGCCGCAGGGCAAGGTGATGCGGTCCATGTCGTGGCATGATGGCGACTCCAACGGCACGCGCTCCTCTGACCCCGAGACAGAGAAAGCGACATCAGCTTCAGACGGCGGCTCTCATAGCCTGCTAGCCTCCACTTCCATTGAGACCCATGAAACCCATGAAATTGGCGAGATCCGTGAGATTAAGCAGGTGGAGCAAGTGGAACAGGTGTACATTCCCTCAGACCTGGCTCCCAGCGCTAGTGTTATTCCGAGCATCGTGGATCCAATGCAAGGTGCCATGCGTGGAATTGGTGGAGCTCCTGGGCATCATGCGCATGCAAAGAAGGCGTGCAAACCTTGTGTTTTTGCCGCCAGCCGCACAGGATGTGCGAGTACTATTTGTGAATTTTGCCATGACCATCACTTCTCTTGCGGTGGGAGACGGCCTCGCAAGGAAACCCGTGAGCGATTCAAGGAAGCGGTTGAGTCAGTTCCTTGGAAGTATTGCTGATGATGCCAATGATTCAATGGACTGGAAGGGAATGTTTTTTTTTGCAGTGATTTGAAAAAACACACACACACAGACAAACTCCATGGCAAAATGATAGGTCTGGAATGGGTCTTGGTAGGTTTACACATTCCATTACATTGGATTTAATTGCGTTAGGTTACATACTAGTGGATTCATAGATCACTTATTAATACTTATTACTTTTTTTTGTGCCAGCCGCTGAAACAGAGCAATATATATTTTAAGTTTAAGTTCTCCCTGCAGCTTGCTTCCAAAGACTCAAGAACTGTCATGTGGAAGATGGGATTGCCTGACGAGAAGGTTGTGGGATCCGAATCTAGTCAGCATTGTCCCTGAAGTATTCTAGGCAATGCAACCGGTTCGGCTAAGAGATTCCCAGCAGACGCAGAAAGTTCTGCAGCACGTCGGCTGTATGCGTTGTGTTGCTGAGGTTTTCGCGAGGCAGATGGATTTCAACGATCGTTGTCAGATTCTGCAAGCCATGGCTCAGCAAAGCCCCTACATGCGTGGCATTATCGTAGGACGGCTCGACCAGGCCTGGCCCCCCTAGCAGAGACCGGCACCAGTTACGAGGCAAAGTATAGCAGAGTCAGAGTCGTCACCCAGGATGAGGCTTTACTTCAGACCGGAAATCAGTCCATTTGTTATCGGGGCAATATCAGCTAATGAATATGAAAACACTGCAAAGATCCTGAGGGAATTCTATCGCAAGCTGCACCTCTGCAATGCTGCAGGAATGAGGCCTCATGGCAGTTGAAATTCTGATGGAGCTCCCTGGAGGAGAAATGCACGCTGACAGGTCCGGGACGATCTGTTGCCGGACCTTTATGGTCAGAGGGATGGGTGCCAAGGGCAGACCTCCCTATTTGTTTCAAAACTCAATTCCGAAAATGGATGGAAACTGCACATTTAGGTGCCCCTTTCCGTTGTTTCATCTTGGACTTCCAGGATTGGGCAATGTGACACCTACAAAAAGAGTTTGCCCTTGAATTTAAAGACGTAACACATGTTTGCTACATCCAACTGCTTGCCCAATCCCGCAGCTTTGACTGCCAAAAGTAAGTGCAGCCTGGTGGCAAAGCGACCCGATTTTGCCAGATTTCCATTGGCACAATGTGATACAGTGAGAAGGCTGCCTTAGGCCTTAGGCCTTTGCAAACTGCCGGCGGAACTGCAAATACAGCTCCTGCACCAACATTGATTCGATGATCTTGTTTCTGCTTGGCTTCTGCCATCTTCAGCCATTTCTCTGGTCGGCACTCCACGGCCATTAAGTCATAACCTGCAGGTCGACGAGCGATGCTGGCCAGTGTTGGTATTGACAACGGCTCGCAGCGTTGCAACTTCCTGAGGAGAGTCTTGTAAAGATACTGGTAGCACTGCATTAAAAGTTGCACTCTTCTTTGTATTTTGAATGGGGTTGCAAACTCTTGAAACAACCACAGTTCAGCGGTGTAGTTCAGGGTGACATCTCACATTTGTAGGAATTTGAAGGTTCCCATGTCTTCAAGTAACGTCAACTTGGCCTTGGCGGCGTGTTTGTAGTGCAACCTGGCTTTTTATTTCAACCTTGGGAAAAGAGCAAAGTGACTGAATCCTAATTTGATAATTGTATATAATTGTCCCATAACTTTCCCATAATCTTCCCGTAACTTGGGTCGCCAAGCTGAACGTTGCCAAACAAGTACCTTGTCACATCAACGTCAAAGTCGCGTGGCCAGCTGCCAGGCTGGGAGATGCTGAGGTGGAGGCTCAGTTGGCTGGGGGCTGACTTACTGTGCTGTGTTCAAGTTGTAGTTTGCGTGTTTCCGCAAAGGATCTCGAAATTCAGTAGTCGAACTAAAAGCTTGCAGGAAAACGGAAGAATTCTTTTTTGAGAACAATTGAACAATATTTGAACAGTATCAATGAATATCCTATTGTATCAATGTCCCATAAACATCCATAAACGAGCAACAGCCAATGGGCTTCGACTCCGTTTCGGCTGAGGAAGCTCTTGGCTCTCCCTTGCGTCACGCAGATGTGCAGCTGAGTCCGGGGACTGAGTTGGGAGCCAGCTACACGATGCCACGATGGCGGACACTTTTGGACCTGTTTATTGTGGGAGGGGCAAGACCTACTGTTACCATTTGTTACCATATTTTTGGGATGAACATCCATTTACCTGTGTTGATGTTTGGGGTAGTATTGACCCATGGCTATATTTCAGGATCCATTCAATGAAGCAGCCACGGAATCTTGGTTCGACAAAGGTGGACACCAGAGGCTATCAAGGTAGGACTTGTCCCGTCTGCGTTTCTGAGCATTTGGCAGGTCAGGCCTCGGCAATCAAAAATCTTGCCATGATTGATTGCCAGACATTAACAATCCCTGCAGAACCTAGCGTTCGCCCAACATGACATACTGTAACTTTCACCACAATTCTCACATCTCTCTCATCAACTTCAACACAGGGTACAAATAACATAACAACATAACATGGTATAAATCTTCCACCCCCTCAAACACTATATGTAGAAAGGCATATTAATGGATTTGATATGTAAAATGACATAAATACAGGTTATAAACCTGCCACCCCTAAAACAATATAAGAAAGGTATAATAATGGGTTCACTCTGTGAAATAATATAATATACGTAAATGGTCTAAATCTGCCACCCCGTGAAACAATATGTAGAAGGGTATCGGGTATAAGAATGGGTTTACTTTGTAAACCCATTATAAATCAAGGGTCTAAATTTGCAACCCCTTAAAACAATATGTAGAAAGTTATGATAATGAATTCACTATGTAAAACGCAACGTTTCCGGTTTCCCTGTAACTCTCAACCCTTCGCAGACTTTGTCGGGATCTGTTGAAAAAGAAAGTCATTTTGTGCAACAGGCGTGGGCTCCGGGCAAACATCCGGTTCCGTGCGTAACAATCAGTGCACCTATACGAACCTACAGTACGGCGGGGGAGTTTTGCATATCGACCATGCCAAGGATCTGATCGGCGTGTAGTCTTGGAGGCAGTGAAACAGGCAAGAACTCAGGGTTTCAGCACTGTATCACGAATATAACATATGAGTGTAAAAATGGGGTACCTCATTCCATCCACTAGTTTCAAACCAAAATTTGAGACACCATATGCTCAAATCTCCCAAGGTGCCACGCATTGACTCTGCCACAACCCATGCTGTTGAGGATGGCTCAGCCCTTTTTTTCGTGGTGTGGACCTCAATGCATCGGTTCGGTTTACTTCTGCTGGAGGTCCCATGTCATGAGAATCTCTCCACAGTTCCTGCAATGTTTGCTACTTCTGTTCGCCACAGTATGTTCTTTTGAGTTGTGTAGCAACGCATGGCTGTTTTTTCTCGTTTGCGACGTTTGGTTGTGTTAGCTGCTGTTTGAGAAAGGGCTGCAAGATTAAATAATGTTGATAATTAAAACATATACATTATATATATATAATAGTCATATAGTAAACATTCTTATATTGTCTTATATTTTTTTACATCTAAGTACGAGTAATGAGGAGTGTAGGGTTGGATCTCTGCAAGCCCCCTTTCTGACAGGATGATGCCTTGAAAGATGAGCGAGCTCTGGTGCAGCAGGCGATGCAACGGCCGGGTGTGTGACGTGGATGACGTGGATGACGTGGATCAGATGGGTGTTGAAACCTGTTGAAACCTGTGCATTTGCAAACCGTTTGCAAACGAACGCGGCGGGAAGATGAGTTGAATTTAGGCATAAGCAAACTCAATCTCGATTCAATTATGAAGATTTGAGCACGCTTGGTTTCATTCAAGCAGTATCTCATTTTCTGGTCCCTTGGCTTCAAACATTTTTTCACCTGACAAAACGAAGAAGCAGAGACAACTCATTAAAGTATATGGCAGATGGTGACTCATGGTTTGACAACTTCTCCTTCTCTTGCAACGTAACATGCTTCGCCATGCGCCGCGGTAGCTGCGCGGGCCTTGTTGCAATCAGCGTTTGTAGCGACTTGTTTTGAAATGATCCTGCTGGTGGATGAGGGATGGAGGCAAGATCTGGGGATGGGACAAACCCTGTGATAGCATATTAAGGGGATGGATGGACAATGACATGGACATGTATATAATTGTATATATTTAAATTTAAAATCTATTTTGATGTTTAGTGAGGTACCAAGGTTTTGATCCATAGTCAACTAGTGGTGGAAGAACCGGGATCTAGTGATGGGTGAGGGGATGCATAGATTGGTGAGAGGCGCACTCTGCAAGGTCTGGGGTGCCTTACATGGCCCACACTGACTTCATGCGCTGCAAAAGCCCCAGGGTTCTGGACAGGACCCAGAGCAAGCTGTCGAGCATCGTTCATTGCAAAAGTGTCGGGTGTTTGCAATCATGCTTTTTAAAGAATCGCTTTCTTGCTGCGGTTGAAGTAAACACTAAAGAAAAAAACAATTCTTGTCATATCCTCGTGTCCAGGTTGGATGCTTTGGTGACAGTCACACTGAGGCAACAGCGTCGGGCATCGGTGTAACCTACACTGAATGGCAATGATTTGTCACCTCTTTCCTCTTTCCATGTTTCTCCACCATGGAGATCGTTGCCGAATCATTGCCATGCATTGTGTGGCAGGGCATCTATGGTGCTCCCTGGGTGGACGAGCTTCAACGACGTCTACGGAGAGAATGCGTGAACTTCCGCCGGTGACGTGGTCTGCACTGGTTGGCCAGAACAACTGCGATGATGGCTTTTGTTTGGCATGGTTTGGCATTGTTGATGCTTGTGGTCATGGTGACTATGAAAAGATGGTATGATACTCCCATGATCAAAATTTTGGGTTCTACCCCATGTCATCCCCAAACTAAATACAAACATCTATGTAACCACAGTCGGTCTGAATTTGGTACGTCGCAAGCTTGAGATGCTGTCATCAAATTTGCCAGACCTCCGCACCATGTCAGCCGGTCAGCCCAGGAATGCCTGGACCTGCAAGTCGGTGCAGCGCCGAGCGGCTCAAGCCCCCATTTTGGATGAGGTGCTACTCTACCCCACTGATCCCTACTGATCCCTACTGATAATTGATGAAGCTGAACATGAAAATGAATGGTTTAGGGCGGCTGTGGCTACGCAGGTTGTTCTGGTCATTTCTTGCACCAGTGCTCCACTACTTTTTCCGGTCTTTAAGATGATAGTATTGCGTATTGAAGACTGAGCAAGACTGCCGTGTGTGCAAGCTGCGAAACTAAGCCTTTAGCAGCTTTAGCACGTCTCTTTCCACTAGCTAGTGGAAATCATACTGGTTTTGAGGGACTCTCGGGCTTCCTCGCCAGTTTGTCAATCTCTGTCACTTGCGTTTGGCTCCTAGTCCTCCTAGTCCCTGAAAATCTCCAAAGCGGGAAGTTCTACTGACCACTCAGATTGTTGAGTCCACGTCTCCCCTTTTTCTTGGCAATAAATTCCCGGCGCCATAGTGTGACATCCCACAATGCCAGAACCAGATTTCAATTGCAGGCAGTTGTTTTGGCCGGCACCAACGACGCCATGATGGAACTTGCGGCTCGGGCTGGAAACACAGGCACACCGAGCAATTGACAGAGAGCCGAGTGAAAATGCTTCATGGTTTTGAAAACCCACCACAGAGCATGCACATAAGGAAATAGTTGTCAGATGTTGTCAGTCAGCCATTTATTTTCCGCAGTCTCATTGTTCCGTGGTCTGTCGTTTTTCTTCTTTGAGAAGGATCTGTCGTTCTCATTAGGGGCAGCACAAATTATAGAGGCATTGTGTGTTTTACAACCACTGGCGTGGGGCGAACCTGGGAGATACCTGAAGCCGGCAGAGGCATGCTCAGTGTCTACCGGGGCTTGACACTTGGTCACACAGGGCACCATCTTGCATCATATTGCACCATTAATATCACCCTGGGATTCTTTGTTTGGTCCACAGGAATCAGCTCCCAGCTGAGTACGTGCCGTCCATTGAAAGCTTTGCAACATCCTTCAAGGAGCTGCCACTGGGCTTTGGTCAACTCCATGTCAGATCACGACCTGTGTCAACCGAAGTGTAACATCAAATAGGCAGACACATGCAGACACTGAGATATACTTCCACTGACAGAGTCAACACCAAGTAAAGTGCCTTGAAATTAGATGTTATATAAACATAAGTATAAACATATACAAACATTTTTTTGTGGTTGTACTTCGTGTTTCCAACGTTGGACACACGTCTCTTTAAACCCACAAAGTTTAACCTGGAGGAGTCGGACACCGAGGTTGTCCTCTGTTCGTGCAGAGAAGGTAGCAGTCCTCAGCCTGCCACCTCTGGGAGAATCCGATGGTCGCGCAGCTGAGCTGCTGTCCCTCTACAATCAGTGACCTGGAGCAGTGGGGGCTTGGGTTTACCTTTCATTCAAGGCTTTGTCTAAAAATAAGGTACCTCAAATATCTTCAAATCTCATTGTTCAGGATTTTCCCAGTGAACATCATTGAACATCCATTTTGATCATTTTGGTGGATATATCATGATCCCGCTGTCCCCCTTTGGCAAACCCCACCTCCGTGTGCCCAGGGAGATTTGTCGCCTGGTTGAGGAGGATGAGCGTGCCATCTATGTGCCTTTTGGAGAGGCCTTAGAGAAGAGAAGTGGTGAAGGCTGCGCATGGGTTGGCCCTGAGAAGTTGGGATAGTTGTATTTTACCCTTTAATTTTGGGAATGCCAGATACCGGGAGACCCCAAAATGTGTCTGAAAATGGGGTATACTCCCCCAGTAACAATTCTGATGGGAAATGAGATTTTGGGGCAGCCTATTTCAGACAAATCCATAGGGACCGTACAAGACTATACTATAATGGTGTCGGTTGAATGACCAGTTTTTGAAGTTTTCACGAGTCGGCCAGATTTCGATGCTTCCTCCCCGGCATTCTCCCAGACTATTGCGCAGATGCCTGCGCCTCAAAACTCTCGAAGGATGTCACCCTTCCACTTTGTCAAGTGGTTGGAAGAAAACAGACATGTTTTTTTGGACGTCCAGATTTTTTTCAGGGGAGCATTGGCATAAGGCACAAGTTCATGCACAGCCTACATGTCACCCACATCAAGGTCCAAGCTGACTCTTTTTGGTGTTTGCAGTTGTTGCTTCAGAAAAAATATGACAGATTCATCGCACAGAAACACAGGACATTCTGCTATAATACAATTCTCTTGTACAATCGGAGTGACAAAACACGGTAAAGATCCCATGTTTAGTGCAAGCTAATCAATCACACCCACACGAAACCCCATGCAAATTAGGATGTTTTTGTTCAGTCGCAGGCCAAGAAAGGCAGTCTGAAGACTGCACGTGCAGATACAACCACATTTTAGCATCAACGTTCAAAAGACGCAGCCATTTACATATTTTTTTGAATTCTGCTTTTAGGAGTTTTGGTATTTGTGTTTTAAGCATCCATGGACTTCTGCTGCGGTACTCGCAAACCCGAGGTTTGCACATACGGCCTTGAGACGATTGCCTTTTGGTCCCTCTTTTGACACATTGGGCAGTTTCTATGGCAGAGAGGTGGCCTCAGCTTTCGACATTTGGGGTGTCCAAATTTGGACCTGGTCTCCCTATGCTGTCGTTGCAAAATTACCACCCTGGCTGGACAAGTGAATCTTCCCTGTGCATTGCCACTGAAATTCTGATGGTTTTATTTTGGTGATTGTTGTATAGGGTTGGCAATCTCCGTTTCTTTGTTACAGGCTGTGCACGACAAGATCCACCTTACTGAGAAACTTGGAGCTGAAATGGGGCGCGCATTTTTTTCCCCATATGTCCACTAGCACTGCATTGTCACACGCTCAATCTGAACTTAGCGTTTGCCTGGACATGGAGTCAAACTCGAGGTGGAAATACTTGTAGAAAAAATGCGAGAAAGCGATGATGCTCCCGAGCATCATTGCTTCAGACATTCCAATTTCTGGATTGCCCTGTATCGCTTTAGATGCTTTAGCAGTGCCGGTCTGAACCCGAACAACCATGTCGTATCATGTCGTCAATGGTGTGAGTTGTCAGAGTTGTCACACAGGAAAAGTGCCAGAATCCTTGTGGATCTGCTGGTCGAAGTGTTGGAACCTGAGCTCTAGGCGGGCAGGCGGGGCCTCAGGGCCTTGGGGTCAACGCCAAAGATTGCCGAACGTGACAGCTTTGTTGAGGCAATACGGTGATCAAGTGAGCCGAGTCACATGCTATCCTGTGCGGATGGCTGCGCACCAAAAAAGAGCCAGAGCTGCCACCACACCAGTCGACTTCAAATCAGATGGACAGTGACTGGGGCAGTTCCAAAAAAGATGAATGCCCTAAACCTAGTGGTATCCACCAACACTACATCAACATATTCACTGGTGCTTTTATTTCATGGTCCATTTTGGCCACGACACCAGCAGACGAACTCGCAGAGGCGCTACGTCGCAGTGGCTGGGCGTTGCGCTTTGCCAGTGAGCGGCTTAAGAAGGACCGCAGCCTTGTTTTGGAGGCGCCATGTGGGATGAGAGCCCCAAAATGCGAGGCATCCAGACTGGGAGGCTTACCATCTCCCCACTGAAATTCTCTGAGATCATTTGGGGGTTGAAATTGGGTACACCTAAAAATTGGGTGGTGCTATAATGCAAAGATACCAAAATCTGCTGTCCGGAAAATTTGAAGCACGTCACCAGGCCATCCAGAGCGAGGGAGTGGCTATTCGATTTGCTGCAGAGGTGCGGCCTCGAAGATGGGGAGTAAGGCCATTTGGCCTCCAAAAGATACAGCCAACTTGAAAAGGTCTGTGTAACTTCTCTGTGTGTAATATGTTGTGTTCAAAGCGCTCTTATATAAAAAGCCACTGTGTTGAAAACTCGTGCTGAAAATTTTCTCTTCTTGAACGCGCTGCGCTTAAACTCTCTTGTCAAATAGCGGTCGTGTTAAAAGCTTTTGACCAAAAGCCCCCCTGTGACCAAAAGCTGATGTTAAAAGCCGGCTGTGTGTTTAAAAGATCTGTGTGGATTGTGCATGGTAAAAGTTTTTGTGTAAAAAGAAGGTAATGAAGAAAACTCCTTTGTAAAACCTCTGTGCAAGGCAAAGCGTCTGTTATGGCCAGTGTTGTAAGCCAGTGACATAAAAGGGTTCTGCTAAACTCCTTTGTTGCGTGGGAAAAGTTCTGTGTGTAAAAAGATATCTGGTTAATTGAGGTGTGTTATAGGTTGTGTGTAAAAGATTGTGTGCAATGTTGTTGTTGTTAAAAGCGTCTGTTTATCTGTTCTGTTGTATTGTGGTGTGGTAAAAGCGTCTGTGTGTAAAAGTTCTGGTGTTGTTGTTGGTGGAATGTGTTTGGTGTGGTGCATTGCCTGATTGGTGGTGGTGTTCTGTGCGTCTGCGTGTAAAAGTGTTGTGTTAAAAGCGGTGTGATAAAAGTGTTTGTGTGTAAAAGGTCGTTGTGTAAGGTCTTCTGTGTGTCTTGCAACCTGTGGTAAAAAAACTGTGTGTAAAAGGTCTGTGTGTAAAAGGGAAGCCCAAAAATGTGTATGAGTGTGTTACCATGTCTTGTGACCGGTAGTCTGTGTGTAAAGCGTCTGCGTGTTAAGCGACTGTCGTAAAAGCGCCTGTTGTAAAAGTGTTTGTGTAAAAGTGTTTGTGTGTAAAAGCGTCTGTGTGTAAAAGCTTCTGTGTGTAAAAGCCCCTGCGTGTAAAAGCCCCTGCGTGTAAAAAGCGTCTGTGTGTAAAAGCGTTTGTGTGTAAAAAGCGTCTGTGTGTAAAAGTGTTTGTGTAAAAGCGTCTGTGTGTAAAAGGGTCTGTGTGTAAAAGTGTTTGTGTGTAAAAGCTTCTGTGTGTAAAAGCGCCTGCGTGTAAAAAGCGTCTGTGTGTAAAAGCGTCTGTGTGTAAAAGCGTCTGTGTTTAAAAGAGCCTGTGTGTAAAAAGCGTGTCTCCATACTAACAACAGAAGACTCTGCTCCTCTACGCTCTCGGGCCATCCGTCGTCTAGTTTCAGAGGGGTTGACACCACCAACCAGTATTATGTACATATAATATATCATATACGTGTAGATATTTTTTGTAAATATATGTGCAGTCGCAGAACTTGGACATACTTGGGCTTGAATGAACTTACACCAGCTCTATGGATCATTTATCCCTGAAATTCTTTGCTTCTGGGTCGACCAGTTTGTTGTACATTATGTACGTTATCTTCTCTTCTAGATAGCTCCCGAGTTGGTTTTCAAACCATTTAAATCCACAAAAAGGTTCATGGAAGTTAAAGTGCGGCCCCCCAAACCAATTATGGCATTATTAAGGGCTTATTTATCACCATGAATCAGTTCCCCATTGTTGAGGGGAAAAACCTTTGGGAAGTACTCTGTACCTCAAACTTGCATGAAATATACCGTGCTTGGTCTCCAGAGCTTCTACCCACGAAATCTCGAAAGGAACCTCAAGAAATCTGGAATTTCTTGGAATTCTTTTGGAATATCAACTACAGTAAATCTGCATGGTGTTTTTGTTTTATGTTTTTGGATGTGTTTTTTCATGTTTTTCAGCCATCGATGATTCAGGAGCCGGTTGCACATCACCAACGTCACTCCACCTGCCAATCGACCGCGGCTTGGCCCGAGCGAAAGGTGTTGTTTTGTTGGAAAAAATGGGATTTGACCACCAAAGACTGGGAAATCACCAGCAGACAACCTGGAATTCTAGCAACAAGTGGGAGTTTTCATGATTTTTCCTCAGTGTGAGAGATTTGCTGGTGGTTTCAAACATGTTTTTTTTCCATATGGGATGTCATCCTTCCCATTGACGATCTCATTTTTGTTCAAGATGGTTAAAACCACCAACCAGTTGTAGCCTGTCGTGCGCATGGTGTTTTCCTGATTTTTTCTTGCTCACCTTCTCAGATGAGGCCAAGGAAAATCGCCAAACGTAGCGTCCAGACCCGGAATGATGACTTTTGACAGCCCAGGCTGACTCGCAGAACTTGTATATATATATACATATACATAATAATTATATATATATATATATATTATACACAGTTATTATTATGTTTCTTCTTTACATTGTGTTATATTATATATTATATTATATTATATTATTATTACTATTATTATTATCGTTTAGTATTGTTATATTATTATTAATGTTTTTTCTTTAATATTAGTTACTGTTATTTTATGGTCAACAATGAAATGGGTTGCATTGAGAGAGATTCCACAAACAGAATTCGGAAAAGAGTGATTTGCCCTTACCTCCCTTTGAGGTAGCTTTCCTACCGGGGCATTTGCAAGACCTGCAGACAGTGTGCATGACTTGCAAGTGGGACTGCCAGCTACATAAGGTGGTCAACTCAATGATAAGCCCAAAGGTTAAACTTTATGCAAAGACTCCGAAATGGTATGTGGTCCGCCCGGTCGAAATGTTTTCTTGGGGGTGTCTACCACATTCATAGATAATTACAGTAGCCCTCATGATGGTGGTGACTTTTGCGGGCCGCGCATCGGGTGTGTCTGAAAACAGGGTATTCCCATTCCATTGGGTTCGAACTAATTGTCCCAAATATTCATTACCAATTAGGGGTAGATCCCTTTATACCTATTTTACCACACACCTAAACCATCAAAACATATCAAGTTGGTGAACCACATTCCCTGAAATATTCCATATCCAAGTTATATCCCACCAGAAACTCATCACATTTCATATCCGATAACACATACCCTATGGTTATTAAACATAGCTATGGTAAATCTACATTTCAAAAAAAAGGTAAATATATAGGTTAATCAGTTATAACTGATCCATTTTCCATAGCTATATCTAGCTATTAAATAACCATAGGGTATTTAAATCATACATTATATATATAAAACGGGCTAGCGCCCGGGTGCCGCCGACCCCTCCTTCTTTGTGACACAACGCTATTATGTTAGGTTTACTAGAGGTGGTCATGCTTAATGTGGGTCAAAGTGCCATGGGTCGTGTGCATGCAATACGCGATCGATGGTTCAAAGCAACATTGTGACACAGCACCTCTTCACATGTTTGTTTCCTTGACCACGATCCTTCCCAGTGCGTTATATTGCGTTCGAGATTGGATTTTGGTTGTCCAGTACCTTTAATTGATTAGCAATTTGAATTGAATGCATGGTTGGGTGGGCTTGTTGGTGAAAGGGACCTTGAAAGTTTTAACATGGCATCCACTCTACGAACCTTTCCTGGATTTGACATTTCGCTACGGTTTCACCATTCTATGGGATTTCCCGTTGCACAACACGTGCAAAAAATGATGGCTTTGGGAACGCTCGCAGGGGTCCCAGATGTGCTGTGACAGGAACTTATTTTGCTTCAGACCAGATACTGTACATCAAACAAATGGTTGACGCCGCAGAAGCATGCCTAAGTATGGTGTTCTTCTTGTCTTTTGATGTTGATCAGGTCAATAGGAAACTTGGCTATTATGTCCTTGTTTTTTCCTGATATCTAGTGCAGCACATCTGAAAAGAAATTTGATGCTATCAAATGACCGCAGAATTGTGGAATAGTTAGTCATTGAGACAAGGGACCAAGTTTGAAGTCAACGAGATTGGTGGGGCTGTTTAACATGGTCACAGAAGAGCGGTTGTCAATCTCTCGTCACTGCTCAGCGTCAGCCTCTGTTCAGCATGTTGGACTGGCAAACGGCAGGCTTGGACGCCCATAAGAAGACATTGATGTGTGGCCTTGGAGTGCCTGTTGGCTGCAGGATGAAGCATGCCAAGGTTCCCTTGTGTTTAAGGCCTGGCAAACGGCAGGCTTGGACCCCCCATGACGGGTTGTAAGGGTTTTAAGGGTTTTAAGCGTTTGGAGGGGTTTTAAGCGTTTAAGGGCTGGCAAACGGCAGGCTTGGACGCCCATAAGAAGACATTGATGTGTGGCCTTGGAGTGCCTGTTGGCTGCAGGATGAAGCATGCCAAGGTTCCCTTGTGTTTAAGGCCTGGCAAACGGCAGGCTTGGACCCCCCCATGACGGGTTTTTTGTAGGGTTTTTGGGTTGTAAGGGTTTTAAGGGTTTTTTTAAGCGTTTTTGGAGGGTTTTAGCGTTTAAGGGCTGGGCAAACTGCCCAGGCTTGGACGCCCTAGAAGACATTGAGTGTGGCTGAGTGCTGTTTGGCCTGAGGATGAATGGCATGCCAAGGTTCCCTTGTGTTTAAGGACTGGCAAACGGCCGTTGGACCCACCATGACGGGTGGTGTAAGGGTTTTAAGGGTTTTAAGCGTTTTTTTTGGAGGGTTTGAAGGTTTGTTAAGGGCTGGCAAACGGCAGGCTTGGACGCCCATAAGAAGACATTGATGTGTGGCCTTGGAGTGCCTGTTGGCTGCAGGATGAAGCATGCCAAGGTTCCCTTGTGTTTAAGGCCTGGCAAACGGCAGGCTTGGACCCCCCATGACGGGTTGTAAGGGTTTTAAGGGTTTTAAGCGTTTGGAGGGGTTTTAAGCGTTTAAGGGCTGGCAAACGGCAGGCTTGGACGCCCATAAGAAGACATTGATGTGTGGCCTTGGAGTGCCTGTTGGCTGCAGGATGAAGCATGCCAAGGTTCCCTTGTGTTTAAGGCCTGGCAAACGGCAGGCTTGGGACCCCCATGACGGGTTGTAGGGTTTTAAGGGTTTTAAGAGTTTGGAGGGTTTTTTAAGTGTTAATTGCTGGCAAACGGCAGGGTTGGCGCGCCATATAAGAAGACATTGATGTGTGGCCTTGGAGTGCCTGTTGGCTGCAGGATGAAGCATGCCAAGGTCCTTGTGTTTAAGGCCTGGCAAACGGCAGGCTTGGACCCCCCATGACGGGTTGTAAGGGTTTTAAGGGTTTTAAGCGTTTGGAGGGTTTTTAAGCGTTTAAGGGCTGGCAAACGGCAGGCTTGGACGCCCATAAGAAGACATTGATGTGTGGTGTGGCCTTGGGGTGCCTGTTGGCTGCAGGATGCAGCATGGCAAACGGCAGGCTTGGACCCCCCAGGACGTGGCAAAGGGCAGGCTTGGACGCCCATAAGGAGAAAGAAGACATTGATGTGTCGCCTTGCGGTGCCTGTTGGCCGCAGGATGAAGCATGCCTTGGTTCCCTTGTGCTTAAGGACTGGCAAACGGCAGGCTTGGACCCCCCATGACGGGTTGTAAGGGTTTTAAGGGTTTTAAGCGTTTGGAGGGTTTTAAGCGTTTAAGGGCTGGCAAACGGCAGGCTTGGACGCCCATAAGAAGACATTGATGTGTGGCCTTGGAGTGCCTGTTGGCTGCAGGATGAAGCATGCCAAGGTTCCCTTGTGTTTAAGGCCTGGCAAACGGCAGGCTTGGACCCCCCATGACGGGTTGTAAGGGTTTTAAGGGTTTTAAGCGTTTGGAGGGTTTTTAAGCGTTTAAGGGCTGGCAAACGGCAGGCTTGGACGCCCATAAGAAGACATTGATGTGTGGCCTTGGAGTGCCTGTTGGCTGCAGGATGAAGCATGCCAAGGTTCCCTTGTGTTTAAGGACTGGCAAACGGCAGGCTTGGACCCCCCATGACGGGTTGTAAGGGTTTTAAGGGTTTTAAGCGTTTGGAGGGTTTTTAAGCGTTTAAGGGCTGGCAAACGGCAGGCTTGGACGCCCATAAGAAGACATTGATGTGTGGCCTTGGAGTGCCTGTTGGCTGCAGGATGAAGCATGCCAAGGTTCCCTTGTGTTTAAGGCCTGGCAAACGGCAGGCTTGGACCCCCCATGACGGGTTGTAAGGGTTTTCAGGGTTTTAAGCGTTTGGAGGGTTTTTAAGCGTTTAAGGGCTGGCAAACGGCAGGCTTGGACGCCCATAAGAAGACATTGATGTGTGGCCTTGGGGTGCCTGTTGGCTGCAGGATGCAGCATGGCAAACGGCAGGCTTGGACCCCCAGGACGTGGCAAAGGGCAGGCTTGGACGCCCATAAGGAGAAAGAAGACATTGATGTGTCGCCTTGCGGTGCCTGTTGGCTGCAGGATGAAGCTTGCCAAGGGAATGTTTAAGCGATGGCTTTTAAGGGCTGGCAAGTGGCCTTGGAAAGCTAAGAAGGAGAAGTTCCACACCTGCGGTGGTCCCAGGCGCCGCCCCTGCCTTGGCCAAGGCCGGGGTCGGCGGATATACATATGATTATATGTTTAATCATATTTAAATATAAGCATATATATATATATAATCATACTATGTGTATAATCATACTATATATATATGTACATATATTATATATAATCATATAGTTTATTATATATATATACTCATATATTATATATATACAATATTGTATTATATATATATATATATATGTAGCTCCACAGTCCTCCCATTTTCCCCAGCCCCTCGATGCCAAGGCCTTGCATTCCTGGCTCTGTGTTGAAACAGCGTCAGGGAGAACAGTTGGGGCCCCAGGTGACACAGGTGACACGGTGACATGACACGTGTTTGATGGTGATCTTCTGAACATGGTCTATATAATATCTGGGTAAATTTCATCACGACCTCACTGCGACCTCACTGGAAATCATAGTTAGGATTCGGGAAATCATCCCCAAATGGGCGAACTATTCAGGTTAGTGAAATATTATAATTTGCCCAGATAATATGATAATAATAGCAATAATAATAGTAATCATAAGATTTGCAATAATAATCATAACAATAGTAATGATAACAATGATAAGAATAACAAAACCAATAATAATAATAGTAATCATATTTATATCTACACACCCTCAAATTTGCAGCAGTTGGGACACATGATGACAAACCATCAAAATTGGGTGCACCCAAGTTTGAGACGAAACTAACAACATGTTGACCCATCAGATCATGAATGAAACAAAATCAAGTTCAGTGGCTTGAAATTATGAGTGAACCGGAGAGAGAGAGCCTGAACCTGGTTGGTGGTTTCAAACAGTTTTCATTTTCCATATGGGATAATCCTTCCCATTGACGAACTCATATTTTCAAGATGGTTATTGCACCACCAACCAGGAACGTAATCATTTCTCCCATCTAAGAAATACCAAGACACCAAATGGGACACCAAGATGATGGATTTAATACTGAAACGGATGGATTCTGAAGGAATGGAAACATTATATAGGAATTAGTTGAGATAACATGGAGCAAAAATGGGATGGAAGTGCCGGTGCACGTTGAAAATTGCTACCAATGACTGGATATGGTAATTGTAATTGTCCCAACACATGAGCAAGAAGTCACTTTCAGCTCATTAACGAACTGCCACTGATGAGTTGTGTGTCACATTTTAAATCCAAGACTAAGAAAAAACATATAATATACCCTCTGGTTATTTAACATAGCCGTGGAAAATGGCCCATTTGTAGATGTGTTTCCCATTAAAACCTCCATTTATAAGGGATTTTCCATAGCTATGTTAGTCATAACCAGATGGTACCTCAAAGGAAAACTTTGCTCAAAACAATAGTGTATGCAAAGAAAATGCAATAAAGTAAATCATTGCGCTAGTCCTTAGTCATCTCTACATAGTGTATATATATATATATATATCACATTGTATACATATTGAATTTGATGACATGATCGCACATACTTTCATCCACACTCTTAGGTGGCTTGACGAAATCATGGTTGCCTCTACTTCGTCTCCAAGCAGCTTGCGGGGGATATGCAAGAGTCAGCCGGCGTCAAAGTATGGAGATTTGATACAGCCTGATTTGATCGGCAAAGATCGCAGAAAAGCTTTGGTGAGAAATTATGAAGAAAGAAGGCCAAAACGGAAGCGAGAGTACAGGCCAGCCGAGAAGAAGACAAGGAAGGTGGAAACAAAGAAAACAAAAGGAAAGGGAGACAGTGGAGTCAAGACAGATGCAGCAAAGAAAACTGGTGCAAAGCAAAAGAAACCAAGCGTCGTAAAGAAGAACAAGAAGCAGGTTTCTGTAGCCGAGCCACCAAGTTTTGCCGCACCACTTCATCATCAAGAAGGTGAGCGTGCTGAGAAGTCAGATCAAGAACATGCCGAGCCACCGGCTGAACAGTGTTGGCTGGACGATTGGGAAATTTAGGGATCGAAGTTCTCTTGTTGGCCCTGAAATGGATATCTCCTTGATTCTTGTTGTCAGGTCGCTGGAAGAACTAGGTATGGTTCACTTCCTGGTGCTTAGTAGGGAATGAGGGAATTATCCATATAGTAACATATAGTAACTATTGACAATAATCCCATTCCCCCATTGCCATCCATTCCCTACTTCAAATCTCTATCACAAACATGCGACATGTTTGGTGAAATCCCTGCTGTTCAGATATTGTTGATTGAGCTGAATTCTCGCAATGGAGTGTCACAATCCCTGTTCAACAAGGTATATGATTCTATGATACCATCAACGAATGGGGGTGTTGGCCGGTGCTATCGCTCAGTTGTGGGTATTCGGTAAAGAGGCGCTCCAAAACCAACAATTTGAACATGTGTTTTTTTCTTCTCCTCACGAAGTGTACAGAATACACCTGAATTTTCCACTCCAGATTGAACATGACTGGCTGGTGGTTTGGAACATTTTTATGTTTCCATAGATTGGGAATAATCATTTCAACTGACTAATATGTTGTATTTCCCATTTCATATATGGGATGTCATCCTTCCCATTGACGAAGTCCATCATTTTTCAGAGGGGTAGGGCTCAACCATGGTATACCACCAACCAGTTCTCAACCAGATTATTATTAATCATCATTAACCATAGGTATAACCATATATATATAATAACCATATAATAACCATATATTAACCATTGTTAACAGTATATTAACCATTATTATGGTAGGTATACCACCAACCAGAGATTCTCTGTGAACCAGAAGACATTCGTTGTCATGGCTATCCCATGGGATCCCAATGGTCCCAGCCCTAGGGCGGAAGACGAGGCGCTGCGGCTCGTAGCTAGAAATTGAGGATGTCAAAAAGGCATGTTTCTTATTGTATTTCATTGATGTTTAATATGTGAATGAATAATGTTAATGAATGTTATTGATGTTTATTGTACTTATTCTTCACATCTTACAGATCACTTACAGGTCAAACAATTGGATTGATTGTAAGATGTTGTAAGATGTCGTAAGAATCCGATTGTTTGGTCAAACGGGATGAAGCAACTCTGTGTTGAGGCACCAACTCTGTATCCTGGTGGGTTGATGCCTATCTTCCGGAGGGTTTCGAATCATTAAGCTCCCATAATCGCCCATACACCTAGACATTCACCTAGACATTTACCTTTGCTATCAATTGTGTTTTTTGAAGTGCCGGATGTTGGGATATCTTGGGCATTCAAACATGTTTCTCCATGTTTACATCGTGAGTTCGTGGCGGCTTCGGTGTATTTTTTTTTTCGGATACTGATAGCTTTATGCTGGCCAGTCTGCCCTGCGTGAGGGGAAAGAACCTTTGGAACGAGAGCGAATGGAGGCGCGGTCCCGATTCCGAGATGACATGTCTTGAGAATCGGCTGTAAGGTCTGGGTGTATACCTAGGCTACCTAGATACCAATGGGGGTTGCAGTCGGATTTCAACGAGATATCATTCATAGTCTACTAGGTACTAGGGTTAAGTCCTTGCATCGTGTGTTAAGTCGTAGCGGATGAGCGTCTGCCTTGCGGAAAGGCATATTGGGGAGCATCATAGTATAACATATTGGATAAGCTATGTATGTTGTTTCTATGCTTAGATGTGTGTCAGCCATGCGTTGTTTTTTTCCGGCAACATATATGTTTGTGAGGAGTGGTAAGCTTCAAATATGATAGAATAGCATGAAATAGTATATAAAGTGATGTATTCTGGTGTATCACGTTTAAACATTTTGGGTTAGTCATGTATGTTGTCTTTGCTCTTGGATGAGTGTGTGCCATGCGGTGCTCTTTTTTTTCGATGTTCTTTGTCTATCAGCATTGGCCAGGATTTAAACATGAAAGGGTAGTATACACTATGTAAACTGATATATTTCATGGTATCATTTTATCACCATTTGGGTTAGTTCTGTATTTGTTTTTTTGTTTTTGGATGAGCGTATTCCACGTGCTCTTTGCTCATGGAGGTCAGAGGGTCATGTCGTGTCGCGGGCGGTGGTGTGGTCTGTCCTGGGTAGTTTTTGACTTCGTTTGGTACCTCGTTCGGACCTCGTTCTGACCTCGTTCGTGACCAGCCTTTGTTCCCCACCTGCCAGGTGAGGGTTGTTAGATTTTATCAGAGCTGTTCTCCTCCTCCTCCTCCTCTGCCTCCTCCGCCTCCTCCGCCTCCTCTGCCTTCTCCGCCTCCTCACCCGCCGCCTCCTCCTCGCAGTCCAGATCCCAGTGGGCACAGCCGGACCTCCACCGCGAGCTCCAGATCCCAGTGGGCACTGCCGGACCTCAACCGCGAGTTGCAGATCGCAGTGGGCACTGCCGGACCTCAACCGCGACTTCCAGGTCGCAGTGGGCACTGCCGGACCTCAACCGCGACTTCCAGATCGCAGTGGGCACTGCCGGACCTCAACCGCGACTTCCAGATCGCAGTGGGCACTGCTTCAGTGCATCCTTTCATTGCGTTTGCATGGTAAAGTGTTCAGGAGATACAGCTACTTGACATGCAAAACAGATCTAAAACTGCTTGTAAACACATCCTAGCTGCGAAAACCAACTGTAATCTGACCATGGTTCCTGCGCTCGCGTTTCCATGGTGTTTGGCATCGCAGTTGCCGTTCCTAGACATCTTCAAATCATGTCTGTGACATTGGGTTTTCACTTATGAACTGCACCCAACATATCCATCGTCAACGCGCGTTTCCATCGTAACTTGTACACAAAACATATGTGCAAAACATGCCCTGGACATATACCTTTCACCGTCAGGCCATGCTAAACAGAACAACAAGGATCCTAAAACCCATTGCATTCCGTACGCTTTTCCATGGTGAAACCATGAAAATGCTATGACTTAAACGGAGCTGCTATGACTTAAAACGTTCGCAGCGTTTCCATGCGAAAACAAGCCCCCTGCAATGACTTAAAACGAAATGCTATGACTTAACCCTTCCACTAGTAGCTATGTCTAGCTCATAGTTTCAACCTTGATACGTATTTTCCATCTCTTGTTAAGGTGGAATTATCAAACGCAATCGGCTGAATCGAGGTGCTGCGGCAGTCCTTTTTTCAATTGCACTTGAAGTCCCATCTTTCGTAAATAAACAGCAGACAGATATTCAAACAATGCAGCCATGCACGGACATATATATATATATTATTATATTATTATTATATAATGTCCATGTAGAAATTATTGATATGATGTGATACTATAGATTAATTATATTATGGGTCAAAACAATGGTAGCCTGTTTTTGCATCAAAATAGTTTGTAATGGATTTGACCCATCATGACCCATCCCTATATGGGTAAGATCAGTCATGGATTTTTCAGATCCCCCTGGCCGCACTGTTGCCTCGGCAGGAGTTGGGTGGTGCTGGTGTCTACTCCGTGGATTTGTGGCGCAAGGCCATTTTAGAGGCGCGGCAGCCCAGGTTTTCGGATTCCGGATGTGCGATTTGATTCCTGATTGCTGGGCATAGAAAAGATCATTCAATCCTTCTTCTCTCCAATCCTTCTCCCTTTGCCAAAACATGTGCAGGTTTCCTGAAAGAGGGTTGCCCCATTTATCATCCATTTATACTAGGATTTTCCCATGACTATGGAAACCCCATTTAATTTTATATAAACCATCCATTTTGGATACCCCCATGTGGGTTTATTATCCAGTTATAGATGGAATTTTCCATGTTTTCCATGTCAACCATCCAGCGTGGGGTACCATGACTCGTTGGAAACTCCCATGGTCCTACGATCCCATGATCGATCCGCGATCCGCGTGGGGCCCCACGCAGTTTTTATGGCTACCCCCATGACGTATTCGTATATGGAATATATCCCACCGGATATTATATATATATATATATTAATCTACGTGTATATGTATTTTATATATATATATATACATAGATATATATAGAATATATATATATTATATTATATATATTATATTATATATCATATATTGTTATATATGGGATGAAATTTCTACATTTATCAGCCACTTGATCTGAGATGTCCAGGATCCCAACTGGAAGTACGATATCGTGCCAGAGATTATGGACGGGCACAACATTGTGGACTTTGTGGACCCAGCACCTTGGTGGGAGAGGAGTTGGGTGCCCACCGGGGCACCCAGGCTTTTAATATGTGTTACCCTCTGGTAAATTAACTATGGAAAATCAACTATTAATTGGAACCTGGGAAAATCAACTATTATCCCAGGCTTTTCATTGGTAAATTAACATAACTATGGAAAATCACAATTTTGTAAATCAACTATAATTAAATGGCCATGTTCAATAGCTATGTTAGTTTACCAGAGGGTACCTATGGGAAATCACCGAATCTTTTTTTGAAACAAGTAAATCAATGAAGTCAATGTGCCATTTTCAATAGCTATGTTAAATTAGAGGGTAATATTGCGTTCATTTGTTTTACTGGTTTTGACTGCCAGATCTTTCTGATAGAAACAGGTTGAAGTGATAACGATATTGTTTCACTCTGTGGTGGTGAAACCACTAGGCAGAATGGAGTTGCGGGCCATGTTGCGCCATTTTTTGCGGTGATGCATAGAGCGGATGTTGTGCATGGTGATACATGGCATGGTGGCTATAGTTCACTGACATGAAAAACGGTTCGCCCACCAACGAAAAGGTGATACAAAATGATTCACGCCATACATTTTGATCATGTTGCATTTGTGGCTAAAAGCCATGGATACTTTAAGTCATGTGGGGGAACATGCTTATGATCTAGTTTCAACTTGGTGCAAGATCCACCACGACACCGCGACTCCACCTCGAGGAATCCGACCTGGATCAGCCTGGAATCATGGTTAGGATTCGGGGAATAATCCCAAAATCTATGGATACAGAGGTAATTCCCAGATCTATGGATACATAGATTACTGAATTTTATTATCACAATCCAACATTACAGGTTAGTGAATTGTTATAATTTACCCAGCTCTATGGATACAGAGGTAATCATGTCCAGCGGATTGTGTGCCACTGATGCATGGCTGTCAAGTGGATCATAGACTTTTATACTCTTATATGACCATTTAGGACCTGACATGACCCTTTCACTGGAAATCTCACGTGGAGTTCACCCATCTTACATCTTACCATCCGTTCGGGTACCATGTGATAACGGAGTGCCATTATGTGTCTCCTCATTGTACCCGAAAGGTCCCTGAAATTCCCATACGATATCATACGATTCAAACATCATTTATATATATATACACACAAATACATACTTATATAATAATGCCAACACCGGATTAATACCCCCCCCCACCAGGTAGGTAGGTAGGTACCTTCTGGCTAGTTTTCTTGACAACCCCTAAATAAACGCACCCCGAACCATAAAATTCTGAACCATAAAACTTTGGATATGGCTTACGTCAATTAGATCTTAGTAGAATTCCATTGGATTTGTTAAAATCTCATGGATCAGAAAGGGGGTTGATTAATCAGGGGCAAACCGTGGTTATTATTAATGGGGGACATGGGCTCATGGGGGGTACCCTTTGGGAGCTATCCAAACTGATGATTTTCATAAAGATTTTAATTAGAAATCGATCATTTGGGGAATAGTTGTTTTTTGAAATTTTCAATGACCAACTTAAACCTTAAGTATAACAATGATGATGAAACAAAAAGTAAAAAATAATTGGAAATAAAAGGAATTGGAAACAAAAATTGCTGGATAAAAAATGGATTTCAGAATTGGTGGTTGATTAATCGGGGGTAGGCCAAAAAAAATATTAAGCATGGGGGACCACCTGTTTTTTAATTACATGTTTTTTTGGCAGTTGCTGTTGGTTAATCGGGGGGCATTATTAATCCTCACTTGGCATTAATCATATATATATATATACACACACTTATATAATAATCATATATATACACTTATATAATAATCATATATATATATATTTACACTTATATAATAATCATATATATATATTTACACTTATATATTAATCATATATATATACACTTATATAATAATCATATATTAACACACTTATACAATAATCATATATATTTACACTTATATAATAATCATATATTAACACACTTATATAATAATCATTTATATATATATATATATATATATGCATAGACTTATATAATCATATATGTATATATACACACTGATATGATTATCAGAGAGGGAAGCAAACTTTTTGTGGTTCATGGTGGTCCCAAGTTGACCATTCTATGGCTCTTCTGTGAACTGTGTTTCCGTTGGGATCATATAACTATAGATCTATGATCACTATTATCCAACATCGATTTATATCTTGGGCATCTTGGGTACTTTTATATACTACTGTAAATATACTGTAGTCCATTATCACAATTGATCTATTATCACTATTATGTTAAATAGACCTCATATATATATATACACACATACATACATACATATATATATATATAATCTAGTATAGTATGAACATACTATGGCTGTTATTCTCAACATGACATATGGCTCTTGGGGCCTACCGCAAGCCGCAAAAATGGGGGGATGTGCCGAGGACATCGACCGAAAGCTGGAAGAACTGGAAAGAGAAGAGGTGACCGTCACCGGGGGTTACCCTCTGGTAAACTAACATAACTATGGAAAATCACCATTTTCAATGGGAAAACTCACTATAAATGGCCATTTTCAATAGCAAACTGTTAGTTTTCCAGAGGGTAATGATGAAAATATGGTGATGTTATCCATGGATATCCATCCCTATGGATCCAGCTGTACCTTCTTAGGAAGTCTGACTGGGGTATGATTTGGGGTAGCTGTACCTTCTCAGGAGGTGTTTGGATCTATAGGGCATAGGGATTTTATTGAAAAATAAGGGAGTTTCTTGATGTTTATGAAAGTGAATGGGAGCATATATCAACTGACTGAGCTCGAGGGATTTCCGGCGCTTATTGATGTTAGTTTAGAAAAAGATATCTATCAAAAAAAATGAATCCACCATGTTTTTTTTTGGAATCCATAGAAATCTATGGGTCTTCTCTTTTTTTTGAGAGTGCTGGAAGCAAATCCAGTCCATAGGCTTTGCAAGGCTTTGCTATGCTTTGCTGGATCCAGTGGAAGTCCCATGAATCGCAAGTGATTGGGAGACGGTGTGCTAATGTTTTTCGGTAGCTGAAGTGACTTAAGAACTTTTCAGTAGCTGGTGGTGCCGCCCAGTTTATGAGCTGGTTTATGACCTATAAACCCCCACCATAGATCTACCAGAAAACCCAGTGATTGGACAGTGATTGGAGTTATGAACCAACTTAGCTAACGGCCTCAAGCACCACCTCGCACCAAGCTAGTGCGAAGTTCAGTTCCAAGAACGGTGTTTGCATAACCTTCTGATTTATTTTTGCATTTATATATACAGTAGATTGTAGATGAACGTATTCATACCCATATTGTATTACATATCAATCTATGTGGATGTATATATATATATACATCCACGATTACGTATAATACAATATCATGATATAACTATGTTAATTTTCCCAGATTTTTTCAATAGATTCCCATGTCCAATACAGATGTATATGATGAGATATGATGTATGTACACAAATATAATCAAATATCATTTATCCGATACATCTCCAATAATCCAAGATATGTTCAATAATGTTTGATAATGTTCAACATAAGTCCCAAAAGTGTCCAATAAATATAGATCCAAGATCTTGTCAATATGTGTCCAATTGCAATACATACATCAATCTATTATTTTTCGACAACATGTCCAAGAGTAGGATCGGTTGACTTTCAAAAATCACAGCAAAACCATGTATTTTTTAGGTCAAACAGTAGGTTTTCCATGGTTTTCCCATAGAAATTATGAACCAATTCCCAAAAGAACCAGTTTTCGGTGAACTTCCGCCGGGCGTGAGGCCCTGTTAATGGCCGAATCCAGCCTGGGCAATGACGACGAGGCACATACTTTTCTATGTTGTTGATTCTTTTGGGTGGTCAGTTTTAATATAGAGATTGTAAATGGATATAGGTGACCGTCCAGTAAAAAAAAGGTTCAAGAGTCAGGAGGGCAATAGAAGACAATCATCGTCACACAAATTATTGTTTGAGAATTACAGGAAGATACAGGGGATTTCACCTGACATGGATAGATCATGAGCTAGTGTCCCTTTCAAAACCATGTGTAGAAGCAAGCCTCTTTTCTTTGGGGCTGGGAGCAGCCTTGAAGATGAATTATATATATATATAATTATATAAATATATATAAGTTTCATGGCTTCATGTCAAGATCGGACATGAGTGAGGTACACAGAAACAAATACAAACCATTGTGTGACCCTTTTGAATTATATATATAATTCTCAAATGGATGTATGATATAATAGTAGGACCGACATAAGCCATGTTTTGAACACGCACAAATCAGCAGTCTGGAGTTGGGCGGATGAATCTAGCCCAAACACGGTCCCCATAAAGAGGACAGTTTTTCAAACCTGAGGGATGAACAGAAATCCAGCAATAATCGCTAGTATTTGTCACAATAGCCTAAGTTGTTGAGTGTATATATATATATATGATTTATTCTATGTGATATATTATTTATAATATATATACTATACATATTATTTTATTATATATAAATAAATACCATATGATATATATATATATATATATTATATTGTATATAAATATTATTTCATGTATATTGTAGTGTATAATATATATATCTTATATTTTACATTAAAATAAATATATTTAAATTAACTATATATATATATTATATTATTATATAATATAATATTATGTATATTTTATATAATATATTTCATACATTATATGTATATATATAGATAATATTTGTATATATATATTATATATGTATATGCTATACATGTATATATTGTGTATGTATATATTATATATGTATATATTATATGATTTAGTATATAATATTATATTATATTACTTGTTGATTATTATTGTTTTATTCTTAATATATTATAATAATAGTTATTATATTATATTATATAGTATATTTTTTAATGTATCATATTTTATTGTATTATATTATAGTATATTTAGTTTTATTATATCATCTGTGTTATTATTATATATGTTATTATATGTTATCTTACTTTTTATATATATACATTATATAGTATACATATACATATATATTATAGTATATATATACATTATATAATATATATGTACTATATTATATTATATTATTTTATTTTAAATTTTATCATATTGTTTTTGATTTTTAATTATTTTATATGATATTTTATTATATCATATTATAGGGTATGTTATGGTATATTATATCATATTATATTACATTATATTATATTATATATATTATATTTTTGTTGTTTATATTATATCTATATATTATGTATAGATTATCTTATTATTATATATATAAGACTATTTATATATATATTCAGTATATATACATTTTTTATATTATATTATATTATCTTATATTATATTATTATATTATATTATATTCTATTATATTATATTCTATTATATTATATTTTATTATATTATATTATACTATATATATTATATTTATATTTTATTTATGGTATACCTTATATCTACATCTATATATGTATATATTATATATAATCATATATTTTATATATACTATATTATTTATTACGTATATATATATATATACATATATATATACTCTCCGGGGATCAACCATGTCAACTGGCATTCCCCCAGAAATGAACGTTCTAATGGCAAAATCATCGAAGGAAATGTGGGGCATTTTCCAGGCCACGTTTCATGCGCAGCAGGTGATTGGTGAGTTCGAAAAGACCCAAAAGGTCTTGGATGAAGTCCACAGCAGGCCTTTCTTGGTTGGATTTACCCTCTGGCAATTCAACATAGCTATTGAAAATGGTGATTTATAGTGGATTTTCCCATTAAAAATTGTGATTTTCCATAGTTATGTTAGTTTACCAGAGGGTACCATCGTTTACCCAAGGATGATGGGGATTGTACCAAGACAAAATGGTGGAAAATTGCCGGGACTTCATAGGATCTTTTGTGGGATTTAACGACAATTTACATCGGTTTCGCTGCTGAAAATAAACTGGAGCACAGGCTTGGGATAATACTGGAGCAATCCATCCTGACATGTGAGACGTAGTATGCAAGGAGCTAAAATCTCGTTATGCGAAGTATTCAAATATTGTTGTGCGAAGTCAGAAGTAGCACAGACTGCACATGCCACGAAATCTGACTGTCTGACTATTATCCGCAGATGAATTTGCAAGAATTGATAACTATAAAGAAGTAACTGTTGGCAGGGATGGAGTTGTGTGACATGACTTTTACGCACTTTGTACTGGTTACTGTACTGTCGGTTCGTAGGATCTCTGCTCGGGATTCCTAGTGAAAATTGAAGAAACACGCCGCTGTGGGCAGTCCGAGGACGACTGCCCAGTGTGCTTGTGGCTGCCAGACAGATGAAAATGGGTATGGATGGGTTCTGGGCACATTTGCCTTTGCATCTTTGCGCATGTTTATACTATCTTGTTGGCCATCAGGTCGTTGTGACTGGAAGGGGGTGGGCAAAGATGCCTGCAAGTCTTGAACTCAGCAGTCTTTGCATGAAACTTGTCTGCTAGCAGTTCACAAAGCTTTGGCGGAGAAACTGTGGGAAGATTATCGAGATGAACGTGGCGTTTGGAAATTACTGAACTGGCGGAACTTGATGCCTAGATGATTCTGCCGTGCGGGCTGCACATCCTGAAGACCAAGCTTAATGGGGATTTGATGATGATTTAATGGTAATTATTAATTGGGAATCAATGGGGATTTAATGGGGTTGAGGTCGCATTTTTTTTGCGGTAGAATTTTAAGACCATCATTTTGTCCTCAGATGTGGCGGAACGGGGGTTTACAAAGGCACGATGTTGTCCTATCCCACATGGGAACAAAACCGTACATATATCGGTCATGCTGAAAAAGAGATGCCAAGAATGATATCAAGTGTTCTTGACATCTACCACTTGTCAGGTTGGTGGTTTGGAACATGTTTTTTCCATTCAGTTGGGAATGTCATCATCCCAACTGACGAACTCATATTTTTTCAGAGGGCTCGGTCAACCACCAACCAGATTATTATTAAAACCATCATTAACCATATAATAACCATATATTAACCATTATTAACCGTATATTAACCACGTGTTCTTGTTCACAGATTCTCATGTTTTGATCAAATCCCCACTGTTGATGAAGTCCTCATGTGGCTGTCAAGGAGAGTCGTCCATGTGTTTCTCTTGCAATTGGCACAACCGGATGTGCATCGCAAATTGTTGGTGGGTTCGAACCATGCCAAATCACCCGCCGTGGTGAATCCTAGCCAATGTTGGGGGGCAAATTGGTTATTTACCCTCTGGTAAACTCACATAACTGTGGAAAATCAATGAAAATCACGCTTTTTTAGTGGGTAAATCAACTATAAATGGGCCATGTTCAATAGCTATGTTAAATTACCAGAGCCCAAGCGTATCTGGCTTTGCCAGAGAGCAGCTTTGTATTTGTTGGGGGGCCCTTCCTGCAGTCAATAAATCATCCAATGTAATATATATATATATCCCATCAATTCATGGATCATGTCCCGAAAAAATTATACCCCAGTTATATGTTTCAATTCATAGATCGTTCAATAAATGCACTTGTAAGTTGGTGTTACTTTATAGCTGGTGTTATCTAACATGTGTTTCTTAAAAAAACAATTACTTTACCTCGTGTGATCCCCACCATAACATTTATACATTTTGTTACTGGCAAATCTTCTGGCATTCTATCATATTCTATCTGACATTTTATCTGGCATTCTATCTGGCATACCTTCTGGCATTCTATCTGGCATATCTTCTGGCATTCTACCTGGCATATCTTCTGGCATATCTTCTGGCATTCTATCTGGCATTCTATCTGGCATATCTTCTGGCATATTATTTGGCAAATCTTCTGGCATTCTATCTGGCAAACATTCTGGCACTTTATCTGGCATACCATCTGGCATTCTATCTGGCATTCTATCTGGCATATCTTCTGGCATTCTACCTGGCATATCTTCTGGCATATGTTCTGGCATATCTTCCGGCATTCTATCTGGCATTCTATCTGGCATATCTTCTGGCATATTATTTGGCCAATCTTCTGGCATTCTATCTGGCAAACATTCTGGCACTTTATCTGGCATATCTTCTGGCATTCTATTTGACATTTTATCTGGCATTCTGTCTGGCATACCTTCTGGCATTCTATCTGGCATATCTTCTGGCATTCTATCTGGCATATCTTCTGTCATTCTATCTGGCCGTTGAGGTCCAGCGGTGCACACTGAGCTGGGAAGGTCCCAGGTTGAGGTCCAGCGGTGCACACTGAGCTGGGAAGGTCCCAGGTTGAGGTCCAGCGGTGCACACTGAGCTGGGAAGGTCCCAGGTTGAGGTCCAGCGTGGCACACTGAGCTGGAACGGTCCCAGGTTGAGGTCCAGCGTGGCACACTGAGCTGGAACGGTCCCAGGTTGAGGTCCAGCGGTGCACACTGAGCTGGGAAGTTGGCAAAGAGCTTGGCGCAGAGAGTCGGCGAAGAGAGTTGGCAAAGAGCTGGGCGAAGAGTTGGCAAGGCGGAAGTGCAGGTGGAAGTTGATGCAGACATGGTCGAGGAGAAACTGGAGGAGGAGGCAAGGAGGAGGACGAGGAGGAAGAGGACTGCTAGTCGAGGAGGAGGAGGAGGACGAGGAGGAGGACGAGGACGCGGAGGAAGAGCGCTCTGATAAAATCTAACAACCCTCACCTGGCAGGTGGGGAATGATTTAACACTAATTTGACACTAACAACAATGGTTGACAATGATTGCTGTAAATGAACCATCGAGCCGTCGAACGTTGATTATTTCATGGAGATATTAACAGCAGTGTAGAGTGGATAATTTTTCACAACATTACCATACCACATAGTGGGATACAATGCTTCGTTTCTCCACTACCTTAAAAAATGGTGTTCATCAGTGTTCATCACTAATTGTCCCACTTACATGCATTTCTCCCATTCTTAATCATTGTTAATCATGAATTGTTCCATTTATCCCATTGTGAATATCATTTATCCACTATTTCTATAGAGAATTATATATGTATATATTATACATATCTCCATTACCTCTACATATATTACCATAATATTCCCATTATCACATTCTGGTGAAATATATCCCATGACTTAACTGGGTAATATGATGAGTAATATATGATTCCCCATTACCATTTACTCATCATTACATAATGATATGACCTAATAATATATGATTCCCAGAATATACTCATCATACATGAGGTAATAGTTGAATAAACATTATTAATCAACCCATATTCCCATGGCAACACCGGTGATTATGGGTTTTGATTAATATTAATACTCATTATTTTGGGAATATGGGAATAGTTTTATTACACCATTCCATTACATTAATACCATGGAATAACATAATCATTGTATTTTATATTTATTTTTGTTGGGTAATGGGATTTTTTGTTGATGATTTATACTCATCATATTACCACACCAAAAATCTGGTGAGATCACCATGGTTCCAAGCCGCCACAGGATGCGGCAAAAACGCCTGGAGCGACGCATCGGCAAGTCCAGGACGCCGAAAAATGCCGACCGAGTGATGGTGATGGGTACTGGGCAGTGATAGCCTCATTGGATCCACGGATTAATTCGCGAAAAAAATCCTGGTTTGAAGTTAAACCACTATCATTTATCATCAATCTTTATCTCATGATACTCAATAATGATCTATAATTTCTGGATGATCTGGAAAACAAAATCATGTTTTTTTGGAACACAATTTGCTTCTTGTACCCTCTGGTAGACTCGCCATAACAATGGAAAACCACCATTTTTGAGTTCGGCAAATCAACGAACTCAATGGGCCATGTTCAATAGCTACAGGGTAATCACTGCTTTTAATATGAATGGTGATGGCATGATAGTGATAATCATCATTAACAATCATAAAAGTGATGATGGCATGATTAATAGTGACTAATTATATGGTTAAATAACTGATTCATACTGGTGATGGTGAATATTGTAATGGCTAATGGGATGACATATAGATGACGTATCATTAATAAGATTTATCAATAATAATGTTATCATGACTATAGATGATATAGATGATTATAAATGATGGTTTTTATATTTATGTATATTTACATAAATCTGCTTGAAGGACTATGACCCATATAGTTAGTAACGGGAAAATACCCAAAAAGAAGATACTGTACATCTATATAAATGTGATATTTCTTTATGGCACCTCCCAATGCTTGAGGTTTATCAATACACCATTTCTGAAGAAAATTGCATGTTAACGATTTGAGCGATTCCCAGTTAACATGTGTCGGCGCCGTTGCTTCAACTCATGATGGGTAAATGATAGCCATGTTTGGTCATGTTTGTTCATTTTACCTCTTTTTGTTTACCCAAAAAAAACAGGTACGTACCTCCGGTGTAGCGAGGGAGCAGCTCTTTACAGCTGGTATCCAAAACATTCGATAAGTGGATGTTGATGTTTTGATGGAAAATGGGTCACTCAAAAAGACCCTGTCCAGAGAGAAATCAACTAGATGGGTTACAGTGGAAGCAGTGCAGACGGAAAAAAAGGGGTCAGTTGGATGCATTGCCACCAGCCGTTACCCCGCTTCCACGGTTGCCCCACTCACTTTGTTCAATCAACTTATGGTTGGCAGCGACATTTTTTTGGTCAGAATCACACAGGGCCAACTGAGGCGGTCCCCCGATTGGCGACTGGCTCACCAGCTACTGAGCCTTAGCCTCACATGGCAAGTGAGACTGCTGCAAAACCCTTGCAGGGAGAACAGCTCATAAAAGCAGCAAGGGATGCAGAAAAACAAAAGATGGGAGGACAGAAAGAGAAAGCTTAAGATTATGCAACAGGATCTGGAACACGAAAGACTCCTATCCTTTAAAACTATTCATATTTCAAATATCTTCAACTCAGAAATGGTAGCCTTCATGTAAATATTTGATGAACTGAACTGGTGAAGTCAAAGGTTTAAAGTTGACATTGTTTCAAGATGTTGATATCATACCCACTGGTTATTTAACATAGCCATGGAAAATGACCCATTTATAGATGGTTTACCTATTAAAAATGCTCATTTTCCATGGCTATGTTAAATAACCAGATGGTAAATTTCATCACCTCCAGTTTTTGGCACGTCTTGGCACGCAGTTTTCGAATCTTTCGCGGCAGGACGGGTGTACCAACTCCCAGACGAGCCAGAAAGAAGGCTGAGGAGGCTCCGACAAAACGCGCGGCTGTGATCCAACAAACGGTGGATTTCAAGATATGTCAACAGAAAATTTGGGTCATGGGTTGTATGAAAAGCATGAAACAGTGAATAAACCCATAAGTCCATTAGAACCCATAAACCCATTATCCCAGAAGATTTATGCATCCGAATCAAGCATGAAACTTTGTGTATTGGTCAAGTCATTGGGTTTCCTACGTGACCCACCTTTTTTTTGGTGCCTTCATGTTGACCCCATTTAAGTTGGCGTTCAAAGACATACTCCAAATGGGCAGGAGCGAAAAAACATCACATGGGTTTTTGTTCAACACGGGGATACCTATAACATGACACGTTCAATGTGTTTCCATTGGAAAAATGATAATCCATGGGATTCTGTGGTACCTCAGTTTAGGACACACCCACATGAGATCAGCCTCTATGGACCAATGAAGTAGCTGCAGGTCAGTCCCCTAGACGTGTGTTGACCAATGTGGTAGATGAACATCCCAACATATCCCAACGCTATTTGACGCGATAATGACACCAAAGGAATACATGTTCTGTATATATATTACATATATATATATATGTACAATTATATGTATATATGTATATATACATATTATATGTATTACATATATATATATGTTTACATACAAACATACAGTCATGTTTTTTGTGTATATATATATATACATACATATGTATATGGCAACAGGCACCTCTATCTCTAGTTCATATATCTAATCTAGAATATGTTATATAAAACAATTTTGAAACCATGTCATATTTGATGTATCTAAAAATGAATCATGACAAAGTCAGACAACCATATCAAATATGTCAAATTATTCAATATTTCGAATATTTTCAAATACTATTAACGATATCAACTATTGTAATTCAATATTCCAAACATTGCAATTCATTATTTCAATTATTTCAACGATGGCAAATATATCAAACATAATTATTTCATATACTTTGATTATATCACATATTTTAAACACTCGAAACATTTCAAATCGGCGGGTGGTAGAGTCAGTGTCTGCTAGGTGGCGTAAGGCTTTGGTTGCTCATGTGAAGAAAAAACACGGTGATGGCAACTGATGGCCCGGTGATGGCAAGAAATGGAGCCAGTGGGAAGTTGAGGTGACTTGATTCTGGCAAGAATGAGAGTTGAATCAACACACATCATTCGCAAAAGGGAAGCGGCGCTCAGGCCCAGCAGTGACTGCAGTGAGCCCTGGAGTCATCACTGACGAAGCACAAGAGGCCCAGGACGCCAATTGTGACACAGCGCCATGTGGCGTCATGTTTTGCCCAAGGACCAAAGGCTCATAGAGATGTCAAGAAGCTGCCTGCCAGCGAAAAGAACATGTTTGGGCAAAGGGAGGTTACCCAGCTCGTTGACAACGTGTGGCGGCGGTTGAAACTTTTGGGGCCAAGAGCACAAAAGCAGTGCTGCTTGTGTGGCGTTCGGCTAGTCACATCAAGCAAGAGATTCCTCAGATGATTAGATATGATTAGTAGGCAGCCGGTTGGGACATTACATGTACTCAACGTAGATAGTGAGATGTTTTACCTAGCCGTAGATCCATGTAGATCCTGGATATCTGTATCATTAAGAACACTTATATATTCCTTTGGTTTGGTATCTGTTCGGTCCTTTGGACACGTTAGTTTTTTTAGCGATGCATGAGATGTAGGTCATTGACATACTTTAGGAAAGGTAGATCATAGGGAGGCCTCTTGGGATATATATATATATATATATATATTTGCATATTTACAGTATACACACATACACATACATACGCGTATTATTCATATATAAATACATAAACAAAACTAACATAAGACAGTATATATTTATATATTGACATATATATATATACATAAACATATGCTATAGTGAAAAATCTCGAAGTCGTCCGTCATGGCTGGGAGTGGTTTTGCGGATCCTCGGCAAAAAACGGATCTCTACGGGTGAAGCGACCTGCATAGAAAATCGGCAACTCCCGGGAGGTTCAAAGTGGCAACTGGGCAACTGGGCAACCATGAGACAAGATGAACACGGGAAACGCTGTAACATGCTGCAGCCCTTCAGTCAGAACAGTGTGATCACCTTGATTTAGGAGGTGTCTTGGGGGATCCCCAAGTCACCACGGTTTTCCATACTCAAATCATGATTCTACGTACTAAAATATGGTCCGATGACTTCGATATACTTGGATTTTTTTTTGGGTGCTCCGATTTTCGGAAACCGCCGGCCTCAATGGTCTAGGTGGAAGAGAAGTTGAATAGCATTGGCCTGGATGGGGCCAAGGTGCCTGTGAATCGTTGGGTCGCTGGATCGTTGGAACTGAGAAAATCTGATTTTTTCCAAATGTTCATTGGAAACAAAACGTAAAAAAAAACTAGAGAAATTTAATGTAATTTCATGTCATTCCTATAGGTATGGTTTGAGGTTCAATATGGCCCTTGGTCTGTCGAAACTGAATGTCAAAGTTTGGATGCAAATCATGAACTGCAACATTGGACCGCCGACACGGGTCATCTACGATCAAAATTCATTCTGGACGATGAAACATCGGCTGCCCCCTAACGTGAAACTTCATTTTTCATGCAACCTGTTTGCATCTTGGAGGCACAGCATTGGCAACCCAAGATTGGGCATATTTGTCATCACAAAGATGTTCTGGTTGGTGGTAACATGAATTTTATTTTCCATATGGGATGTCATCCTTCCCATTGACTCATATTTTTCAAGATGGTTATTGCACCACCAACCAGATGTATATATATATATATGTATTATGATGTTGACGTGCTTATGTGACCTTTTCTGCGGACTGCGAGGTTCTGAAGATTGTCAACTCAACATGTGTTATGTAAATTTTGTTTCCCTTGATTGGTTCATGAATGTATAGAGTGGTCAGGATGATTGACTCTGGCCCTCCTGCGAGGTGGTTCCGTTGGTCAGCTTGTTGTTGGTGTATAATTTCAATAACTGTTGGATTTATGGATGTTTCTGGTGGACCTGTTATATAAAATTGAATTATGAGATATATGTATATATATAATATCTAATTATCTAGTTGTATAATTATATATAGATGCTATAGATATATATATATAAATATATCATTAAATATATATATATATAGTCTATACTAAATTTGATGGGGGTTATAAGCCAACAAACACAATTTGCGGGGCTCCACCTTTCAGTTTAATGCCGTTTTATTGATGAGTTATCAAAAACGTTTTTATCAGTGTTGTAGTATCACTATCATTATATATATAATCATTATGTATATATATATAATCAATATATATATATAATCATTATATATATATCATTATATATATACATGAATGAATCATTTTATATATATATATATATATCTATTGTTGGTTATTAATTAACGGTTATGAACTATATATCCAACCTTGCTAGGACATCGTTGCTTCATTGTTGGAGGTCCGTGGTCGTTCAGCCTCGAAGAAGAGATCGGGATCCCTTCTGAGTGCCTTGGACCACCCAACAGCAGTGGGGGTAGATGGGTATATTGGGATTTTTAATGGGATTTTAAACCAAATGTGGTTTCAATTCCCATAGGATCCATGTATGGTATATATGCTAACATTTGGGGTATATTGATGGTAAATGTTACCATATATAGCTTACATGGATCCTATGGGATTGTGGTTATAATGATTTTATTCATGGGATTTTAATCATGGGATTTTAAACATTATGTGAGGATATAATGTGGTTTACAATGAGGTATAAACAATGTGGTTTATAAATGTTTATAATGGGATTTTTTCACCAAATCATTTATAGCCAAACATTGATGCCATTTTAACAATCGGGAATAAAGAAATGGAAGTGGGGTACCTTATGTTCAGACACAGCTTGGGATTGTCTTTTGTTCAGTCATGTTTTTGGTTATTGTATCGCGACATATCAACAGACATTTTGTCGGACACGATGATCCATGTCCATTTCTTTGGGGCATCAACTTGACTCACTTGACCTAGACATGCACAGTGTGGCCATCAATCCCAAGTTCCCTTCCCTGGATTGCGCATCGAAACGATCGATAAGTTGATGTATAACTTGGCTAACTGGGACTTATGGTAGATATATCTACTCTCCTGGTTGTGTTTTTTTGGCTACATGTCTAGCCTTGCGGAGCCATCCTGAATCTAGTTTGCTTGTTTCCATCAGAGAGTCTGTGTCTTTGGGCATGTCAGATCATCTTGGTATTTCAAGATTTGATGTGATGGTCGCACCTCCCATTTTTGACCTGTATACTATACCTGCTAGCGTAAATAGACCCCTTTGGGGCCTAGATCAGCGCCAGGAAAACGTAAGCACGATGCCGGAGAAGAGGAGGTGCCTTCCAGTAAGGGGGCGGACCCACAAATCCCAAGGGCTGGGGAGTAGAAACTGTCAACACAGGACTTGGCAGACTTAATAGATTGAGTAGACTTAGTAGACACCAATCATGTTTAATGATTCCTTTTTTGGTGGTATCTTAGGTATCTTCCATTATCTTCCTATATAGTTCGAAAACCTGGGGTTATAGATCTGCGTTGACGAGTCCAACATATCAGGTTTGGTGTATTGTGTGCCAGTGTGCCATTATAGTACTGGTTTGTCATCTACCTGTGCAATATATAGGGCAATACGTTTCAATCTTGTGTCTGGAATGACTGCTTCTGAGCAATTTGAAACCTCTGATTGTGTGATGCTCATCAAGACAGATGCCGTAAGATTTTGTAAGAATCATCAACGCTGACCCGCCTCAGACTCATGGTTGTGGGTCTTTAAAGGGGAAATCATTCCTGCCAAAATCTTTCAGGTGGGGATGACCGTTGATTTTGTCACTTTGCCTTTGTATCATAAGCACCTACAGTGGTAATCACCATGGGGATGGATCAAAACATATCAAAACCATTATAACACCTATTCTCCTGTATTATTTGAGTGACGCACATCCATAACTACCAGTTACTTCCAGCTACGAAAAATCACCACCACATCATGTCATACAGTATATATTGTACTATATATATATACCATATATACATATCGCACACATTTTGAGGCGGTTTGTCGTAGGTCAAAGCCTCTGGTGGAATGACCACAAACATGCACCTCATGGCGTTCTAAGAAAAACACTGCAGGATCGTTGTTCCTTGTACACGAATTTGGGTCTATATGTATCTATGCAATTATATATATATGGTTGGTGGTTTGGAACATGTTTTATTTTTCCATAATATATGGGATAATCCTTCCCATTGACTTTCATATTTTTCAAGATGGTTGAAACCACCAACCAGATATAGTTCGAAAGGATTCACCTCAAGACATTGACAATTCCAGGTCCTGCAGATCCAGGGGTCTGATCATTGACACCAGGTCCAGTGAAATGTTTGCTGGTTTTCACTATAGGAACTACTTGGATATATCTACCATAAACCACTTGGAATTCGCCTAGTGGATTGAAGCAACTTAGCGATTTCGTGTGGGGCACACCTTGTAGGTCCTCAAAATTCTGTCATCCCAACGCCCTATTTCAGTTTCAGGCTGGCACGCGGACGCTGTCTCGCGCACGCAGCAGGCCTGTTATGGGCAGCACAACACCTGACGATTTGACCAAAAAGTGGAGGTTCTGTAGTCATCAGTGGAACCCAAAAAGGTGTCTTCCATCAGAACCTTGACCCAAAAAATGCACTTCAACGCACCGACAAAAACATGATGTCAGGGTGAGTCAGGGTCAACTTCAACAGAGTAGGTACGAAAGACGTTGTAGATCTACCTAATGGGAGAAAACAACTAGTACTACATCAGTACTACATCACGTCTTTTGTATGTGAGAGTCAACTCAAACAGATTGTTTTTAATGATATATATATATATGGCTGCGAGTTAAAATGTAAAAGCCCCGATCCATACCCTGAACCGACAGGCCGATCCATACCCCCGATCCATACCAAAACGCAGGTGATCCAGACTGATCCATACGTCTGGATCACTGCGGGTCGATCCATACCCGAATTTTGACGCAACCCCACATATATATATATATACGAATCCATATATACTTTGACTCTGGGATTAATCGAGAACACCATATCAATTTTAAAATTGTACTAGCCCAAAAAATAACTGCACAACATATGGATTGATCCCCAATTTCAAACTGTTGACCCCCAAACAAACAGCTAGTATACTCCGCTGCATTAAGCAATCACAGGGGTGGTATTTTTCCATGATATATATATATATATATTATTCTAAACTATTGTCAATTCACCTCAATATATGAGCCATTCAAATCCAATTAAAGTAGTGATGTAATCAATATTTCTATCTTTGTAGGGATTACACCAAAACCATTGTCATATAAGGCAATGTCTGAAAATTGTGTACCCCATTCCATCCATTAGTTTACCATCATTTTTCCTATATCAATAACTCAATGACAATTCTTTGGGTGTCCCCATTTTCAGGCACGTCCATGTACTTAAGGTTGATTATATATCCCATTAAATCACCCTTAATTTGATGCTTAAATCCCATGCAATTCCATGAAATCCCAGTCAATATACCACTTGTCATGGAATTTTTGGGGTTTCACCGTCGGATCGCCAGGAGTATTGGTTTGCCTTCTGAGGGGGCCGCGCAGGCGCCGGCTCCTGATAGCTTAGATTTAAAGTAAGAGTCCATGCTTTTGCACCCAGTATTCTCCCAATAACCATGTGTTGCACACTTATACAATCTTATACATATCTGGTTACATGTATCACCTTTCCTTCACCTCCAAGATACGTAACCCCAAAGTCATTTGAGGTTGCCGATCACCTTGGTTGCCTATCCAGAAGGTAGCTGAAAGGCTAGGGGTTGGTAAAATTCCACCATCATATTTGTGTATTTTATACCCTCTGTTTATTTAACATAGCTATGGAAAATGGTCCATTTATGGATGATTTACCTCTATTTTCCTATTAAGAATGGTGGATTTCCATAGCTATGTTAATTAACCAGAGGGTATATAGAATAGACAGTGGTAAGTTTTACCTGTCTCTACTGGGGGAAGCAACTGGGTCTTCTCGGTTTCAGCCACTGGCTAACTGGATGGGTATGGTATGCAAAGCAAAACATGATGACCCCACTCCCAGAAGCTGCAAAGGACAGCAAGTTGTGTATCAGTTCAAAGTATAATTACTGTACCATTCCTGAACCTTTTCGCCATGTATTTGGAGAGTGTAGTTCCACTTCATAAGTGACTGTACGGCCACAATTATGAGGTATTGTGCGCACTTCGAATGTTTCACATTGTTGATACCCTAGGTTAAACGTTTCCGTAGGTGTGGAAAACCCATGGTTTCCAGGAACATGATCTACATCTTCGTGGCTCAACGCCCCAAACGACTTTGGGGCTCGGGGCTCAAGTGCGAATTCTTCGATCATTTTTATGTCATCGCAGGTGGTGGAAAAGAAGCGAAGGAAGACCATGCGCTTGCACCAGAAGAAGGGCCATAAGGGCGAGGCGCGATGGCGCGCGCACGATGAATCCCCCAGAAGCTTTCAGGATGGAGGTTTGGAAAGGCATGGAAAGGCATATATTTTTGGTGGTTTGGGGTAAGTTGAATCCCCCAAAATTCATAAAATCACACGGGTTGGTGGTTTGGAACATGTTTTTTTTCCCATGATATATGGGATTCACCATTAAAACACATTCCGAATGGTGATGGTGATGGTGTCAGAGATGGTTTATGGAAGTCAGAAATATGGTTCTTTGGTAATGTGGTGAAGCTGTTCATAAACAATCCCCGAATCATCACCATTTTTATGGCTGCTATAAACCATCCCCAAATGGTAGGTTTTTTCTTGGCTTGCCCACATTAGCCATGATACAAGTTCTTTATGTCCGAAAATTCTGGAGTGACAGCGAGGGCCCCGGCCATGATGTGTCATACATCCATATGATTTGATGGCCAACAAGCAGCAACGGGATTGTTGCTGCTTGCAAGTGGCCTTGCTTCCAGTTGCCCTTGTAACAGCCAATTGCAAATGGACATTGAGTAGCCAGACGCTTGAAAGTCAGCTTTTTTTTCTGTGAACACAGTACTGTCAGTTCTTCCAAGTTTCATTCCGTATGTCAAATTATACATACACATCCCATTATATCCATTTATATCCCATGTTTGTGGTTTAAATACCTAGACCATGGAACACCTCTGCCACTGCATTTTTTGGACATCATTTTCAGGCAGACAGATGGATTCCAGACCTCAAACCGAAGCATTTGTATTCGGGCCACTTGGATTGGAGAGCCAGGGGAGTCATACTGGCGATCATACCATCGACAAGTTGGCCAAGTTGGCCAAGTTGGCCAAGTTGGCTGAGCAGCTAGCCATGGCCTACTGTAGAGAAGAGTATTATATAGTATTATATATAATGAATATATGATCTATTCGAATATAGTTGTTAATTATGTATTGATTTTATAGTATATTATGATATATAGTTGATATTATTAATATGTAGCTAATATATGAATATATATATATATATATATACATATATTATGACAATGTTGACGTGCTTACGTGACCTTTTCTGCGGACTGCGAGGTTCTGAAGATTGTCAACTCAACATGTGTGTTTTGAAGAAATGGAACGCTGAGCTCTTTTGTGGTCAGCAATTTCCAGGACACACTTGGATATCCTTCATACTGGATCATATTGGATTATATATTGGATACGCTTATTTTGGGGGTCCTTTATTGGCGTGTAATGTTTTGATATCAGGAGAAGGGGTTGGTTGGTCAACCTGTTACTGAACGTTTGAAGCACCTCCTCCACACGACTAACCTGTTCGGAGAGGTGAACTCAAAGTTGGCCTTATGATAGATACATCAAACTTGGTTAGTGAAGGTTATATCAATGGGAATTCTAGGATCCTAAAATGGAGGTACTCTATTATAATATAAGGCCATATTTTGGGGGTATATCCCCTTACATCGGCCTTATATATGGTAGATACCTCCAATTTGGGTTCCTGGAATGATCATTGATTGTAAGCCAATAAACTTCAATAAACATAACAGGGACCACCACCTTTGTAAAAGGGAAGATCAAAGAGGCAGTCGATTCGATTGAAAGTTGCTCGGATGGCAAGTTTTGCTCTGAAACCATGACTATCAAATTGACAGATGGTTTGGGGCGAGCCTGTTTGAAATAGCAACCTGCATTTGTATCCCCACAAGAAATTTGACTGGATAGCATACAGACTTAGAAAAACGGTAGGAAAACCATCATCATCATCATCATCATCATCCCGAACCCTTTGGTAATATAACACTATATGAAAGCCACCCTTAAATATATATATATATATATCAGTTCGATGATAAATACACTGAAATCCCTGGGGCACCCATTGGTGCGCTGAGGCAAGCGCGGTATTGGAAAGACAGATCGACGCTGAGCCGAAACGGACAGCGTCAGGCGGCCTTGGAGGACGGCCAGAGCCAAAAGGGCAGGAGTTACTGCAACTGTTTGGGGTTTAAACATGTTTAAACCATTCAAACATGGAGATGAATCATTGACATTGAAGAAGCATATAATTTCATTGAACAGGTGTACAACAAGGATGCCGCGCAGATGAGAAGTGAAAATGAGCGGCAGCCAGCGGTAGTAGCTTCAACGTGCATATCCTTGAGATGTATATTATTTACATATATTATACATATATACAGTATACATATATATATATATATTTATATTTATGTACAGCTTATATTTCATCACATTCCAAAGGTCCGGAACAAGACCAGTTACGAAACCCGTTCGTTCCATACGTCCGGAACAGCGCGGAACGTTCCATTCACAATTTTGATTCATAGCCATATCAGGGTCGGTCCAAACAGGTTTTAACATTAAACCGCTTCAACCGTTTAAACCGTTTAAACGTTAGACTATTTAAATACGTTTAGAGCCATGACCCCCAAAACGTTTAAACATTTTAACATTTATGTTGTGGGTCTGTTTGAACATGTCCCAAATGAGTGGTTTGAGTAATAAGAACGGGTGAGCGGGAAAGAAGCACCAGGGTGATGTCACTAGCAGATGCAGGGTCAATGCGAAAGGGACTTGTAAACCAAAAATGAAATGAACTTATAATATCTTATAATATGTGCAGCATTGATGCTGCTTTGTTGATAGATGATTAATTAGAGGGGGGATAAGGGGCTATGTTGAGATCAAACCGGCACAAACTCCAGTGAAACGAACCGTTTAGTGAACTGCAATGAAGATTGAGAGTCTTCCCAAGCGACCTTTGTTCGTCACGTTTTTGTTCGGGTTAGCGGCTGAATCATCGGCAAAATAAATCTGGAACGTGATGGGCTGCTCTTAGACTCTTAGTTGATTACTGGCTGCCGATATCCAACCATTCCACTTGCGATACTTAGCAATGATTGCCATCTGTATGTTGGAACATCTTGGATATGGTAGGATTAGTTGCTACAAAGCGACCCATTAACCATTAAACAATCAGTAATCAACCATTCATTGGACACTAGCAATGAACCATTAACAATTTAACAGTTGACCATGAACCGTTAATCGTTGCTGTTTTCAATATTTTTCCTTTTATTACCCGGTAAGCAACCATTATCCATTCACAAACCGCATGACTTTTGACCCAATGTTCATTTTGTCGCTGTGCCGCCTCAGCGACTACCCTGCTGACAGCGCCAGGTGCCATCGGTGATAAGCCGCTCCAGTCTGAGACGACGACGCGAGACGTCGAGCACGGGAACAGCGGAGCAGAAGCTGAAAGGAAGGTACAGGTACTACACAGGATTATAAGCAGGTATAGTAGACCCTACATTCCTACATTATTATTGTTTTTAATATAATATTCTATACCCTTACTGTAAAAACAATATAGCAACAATGTTTTTTAAATTATTTGGACTGTCATTCGCTGTTCCAGGTACTGTACACAGCTATGGTAGAGGTCCAAAGCAATGATTCCAAAAGGCCCATCATCCCATCATCTCTAATGTTGTCTCCCATTTTTTCTGTGAACATTCCCCGGGATCCACAGCCAGAGATCTTCAGGAATTCATCGGCTAAAGCAAGATATGTGACCTGCAGTGACCTGCAGCATCGAGTCCTGGCATGTCCTGGCTATTGCAGCCATGGCTTTTATGCAGAAAATTGGGGTGATTCGAACGATATTTCAATTGGGGTAAACCCTGGTTGGTGCTTTGGAACATGACTGGGCTTTGATGATTCTCCCATCATATTGGGAATGGAATGTCACCATCCCAAATGACGAACTCCATCATTTTTCAGAGGGGTAGGTACACCACCAACCAGAACCCAATGAGCCATCTCCAATTGAGGTTTCTGACATTGGGTATACCGGCATGTTCCCTGTTTGGGATGATTAAAAAGGACCCCCGCCCTGTTTTTGGATGGTTATTTCATCATGTGGTCATCCCTTTCTGGATTTTACACAAAGAAAACGAGTCATTGAACAGGAACAATCTTCATGTATGCGTTGTTGTGTTTACATTTGACTTCCCTGACAGATAAATCTAGGCGCAACGGATCATTAGATATTGATATTAGATATGATTAGATATTATTATATAGCCATTACTACTAATATTAAATATGTTTAACCACTATTGACCATTGAAATATAAAGCCATTATCATACACCATTAAACCTTATTGTCTATGAGGATGATAAGTGGTGTTCTTGCCGTCCGCTGTGCCCGTCGCTGTTCCGTCTGAAATTGGGGTGCTCATCCGGTGTGAAAATGGCGCGAGGGAGATGGCAGATCCCCTGGAGGTTTTACCCTCCATGGCTTCTCAAGCGGATATGGGTTTCAAACTGGTTGGTGGTTTCAAACATTTTTTATTTTCCATAATACAGGGGATGTCATCCTTCCCATTGACTTTCATATTGTTCAAGATGGTTATTGCACCACCAACCAGACAAAAATGTACACCCAAACTTTGGATGGTCGATCTCGTCGGACATGGGTGAACACTGGGGCCCCCGGTTCTGTGCAGTCTTGGACCAAAAAACTGCCGGGATTTTTGGTGGGGAATATGGTTTTGAAATCAAGATCAACTAGAAAAAACCTGACTTTCAATTAATCTGGGCAAGTTACAGTCACGTTTTTTTTTTCAGGGGAATCATCCCAAAATGGCCCAACATTTCAGGTTAGTGAATTACTATCATTGGCCCAGATGAATCATGACCAGATCATACCAGACCTGTGTGTTGGGATGTTCCACATTTCATCCAGCCCAGTGCTGCCAGTGTCTCATCATGTCTCATCCCCATCTCCTTGAACCGCCGGAGTCCCAGCAGGACATGACGGTCATGGAAGGTTGAAATTTGGACATCTTGGGAATGGTGTAACAAACATATTTCTGTATAGATCCACGGATTTTTTTGAGGAATTTAGTGCTGTTTTTTGGGGAAAATATATGTTAAACAGGAACCCCAGCGATTTCATGGGAAACTCCATGAATAGAAGATATTGTATTGCTGATTATTACTGTGAAAAGGTATGTGAAAACTTGATGCCCTCAACTAGGCTGGATTTTGGAGCTTTTCCACAGCTATCGGACGAATAAAGGTGGCAAGACCCATCTACGAAGTGGCTCTTAAACTCCGTAGATGGGGGGTTCAATGGCGAACAATTACCCCAAATTGTTTGTTTTATAATGGAACATCCTATTAAAATAGATGATTTGGGGGTATCCACATGACGTAGGAAACCTCCATATCATAATTTATCTATCCTCAATCGGCTGGGTTAATACTGGTAGCCTGGTCGTGATTTTGCCATGGATACTGCGTCGTGGCTGTCTTCTTTGGCGTGACTCGGCACCGGCAACAAAGATATCCAAAGATTGATTTGGGTATATGGATCAAACATATTCAAAAATTGCGATCCCAGACCCCATCTAATTTTACATATCAGGGCTGACAATAGAAAAAAACAAGTGAATTTAGATGATTTTAGGGTATGGTAACTGCCAAATTTTGGATATGAATCACATCAGGAAATAGCCCCAAACTGGGCAAGTGATTCTCCCCTAATGTTTTTGCATTATCTTGCAATTTGGAATGGAAATCGAAGGGTGCGAGGCTGATGACCCATCTCAAAGCAGTTTTTGTTATATACATAGCATATAGATTCTTTTGGATCCTCAAACATCCCTTTTGCCGGAAAGTCCCTGCTGAATTACTATAGACTATCTATAGCATCCCCTGCAAAAACACTAGAAACAGTTGGAAAGCCTCGAAAATCCATGGGGGACGCATCATCCATACCATGCCGGTGGCAGTTGCCGGTGGCTTGATCTACCTCCATGGCCACCAGCCTTCATGGCAATATGGCAGCAACTTGCAACATCAATGGACATGACCTGTTGCTATGTTGGATTCGGAGATTTGCCCCGATGCTACATGATGCTACATGAACAAAACTGATCAAACATGTCTTTCATAACAGGTATATAGAGATCTTTTTTGGGGTGTCCTGTGGGTAAGTGAAATTCCCATGTATCCTCTTTACTTCCAAGTACACAGCAGTGAAGCCTGAAACATCAGATTCCAAGGACAGGTTTGGACTGTGCAAATGGCTCACCCCAGCACCCCAAACCACCCCAAGTTTTCCAACGTCCCACGCTCTGGTTGGCTATGGCGGAGCATGTTGTCTCGATTGAGATTCACAATGCGGTGAATGGTGAGCAGCTGGTTCTTGGCCTTTCAATTAGCGACCGTTGTCAATTTGCAGGCTGGCAACAACTGGCAACAACTGGCAACAACTGGCAACAACTGGCAATAGCTCAAGATCGCAAAATAACCATTATATACTGAGCTTAAACCTAACGTTCTTAAACTGTCAAGAGCTATGACCATCCTTATAGCTCAAGAGCTTAAACTGTCAAACTGGATATATACTGTAGACTTAAACGTTTTTCAACCATCCGGACTCCATTTTTTGAGGCCATTTTAGGGCCAAGAATCTTGACCCATAGCTAAATCTTTCAGCATTGTCGCGTCACGTAGTGCAGGTTACGTTATGTAAATTGCTTTGTCTGGAAACATTGTGATTTTGCTTCTGAAAAGTGCGGACCCACAGTCCCACCATGAAATTTATTGTGATCCCACGAAACCCCACCATGAAAGATTGCTTAGTCTGGAAATGGTGATTTAGTATACTAAAAAGACGGTTTTGGGTAAAAGGACGGTTTTGGGTATACTTGGGTTTGAGACAAAGCCATTTCTGCAGAGTTCTGCAGATAGCATTCCAAGCTGTCAACGTCAAACTCAGGGAATACACCCTGAAGGGTCCCTAATGTTCGAGGAAATCCGTAGAATGCCAATTCTGGTCTAACAATTCTGCAAGGAAATCCTGGTGGATAGATGATTATCATGAGATATCATGACGAAACAAACATGTTTTTGTTCTAGGATCTTCCATGCAACCCAGCTGCAGGCTTCCTTTGAGATGAAAACCACCGACTCCCTCAAGGAGCTATACCTGCGCATCTTGGCGCAGGAAAGCTTGCTAACCCCCACAATAGTCCCAGTATGTCCCAGTATATTCCCAAAGTGTCTCATAAAATGCCTATGTAATCCAATCAAATTATATCCCATGACATGTAATCCTAGTTATGTCCCATGTAATATCGTAATTAACATCATTTTAAATACCCTATACTTTACACATATATATATATATATTATATAAATCCCATTAAATCCTATTTTAATTCCCAATTAATATTTTCCCATGTTCGCCAAAATCGCCGATGTCACGGTGTATGATGTCACTGCCGGGTCGATGTTTCGCAGGTGTCAAAGCTCTGGTGCCGTCGTCCGGCAGAGCTGCGATGCCGCTGCTGCTGTGACTCGACTGACTCGACGGGACGGGATGGTCCGAGCGGTCTGAAAAAGTGAGGCCGCAGAAAGGGAAAAAAAAACAAAAGAAAATATGATCGACTTGAGTTTTATAAATTGAAAATAGTTAGCCTGCTTTGAATGTTTTTCTCACTGAAGATAATTCATGATAATCATTGCAGTTATGGCCATTTATTAGTTATAGCTGGTTATAAATGGGATTATATATTCTATAAATGGAGTTATAAGTACTTATAACTGGTAAAGGGCCTTAACTGTGTGGTTTATGCCAGAATCTACCAGTTGTATCGGTTGTTCTTGGAGTATGACTTCGTTCGGACTGCATCAGGTCCACACCCTGAAGTGTACAGCACTTCGGATATCCCACTTTGAGTCCGGTAGGGGCACCGAGATCAACCCCATTGGTGAGTGGATAACAATGCATACATATATGTATATATTATATATATATATTGCAAAACCCATGAGTTTGATTTGTCTACGGCTAAGGGGTTGATTCTCTACATTCTCTGCTGTTCTATTTCGCCAGTTTCGGTTGGGAAACCAACCACCAACCCGACGCGACGTCAGGTTCGAAGGGCAGCAGTTGGCAGCGACCTACAGTTCGATTGGATCGGCTGGGACGCTGGGCACAAAGGTGGCTGGCGTCATATTCGGTATGGATATCCTTTGGCAAACTAACAGCTACAGTTATGGCCATTTATTAGTTATAACTGGTTATAAATGGGATTATACATTCTATAAATGAGTTATAAGTACTTATAACTGGTAAAGGGCCTTAACTGTATAGAAATTCACCATTTTGAATAGGTAAATCAACGAGCTGAAGGGGATATTGTAAATAGCTATGTTCAATTGCCAGAGGGTATCCTAGTATCCAATGGTTTATTTCTGTTTTCCTGAAAAAACAGATGGCAATGTTGGGGTATGTCCAATTTGTCGACTGGCCCCAAGTACACACTGTTGACTGCCTCATAAGGTACATGCAGTTTGTGTATGGGTAAATTGAACATCTGCATGAATCATATGTCATATTGAATAACTAGTTCTGTTGATAAATAATAAAGGATCCAAACAGGTAGGGGTGGAGAGGGGTCCTGCAGATGTTCCTATTTTTCCTCTGCTAGGAATATAGGAAATTGCCACCTGATTACAATTTCACCTGAACTCTGTTCCAAAATGTTCAAAACCCCCGTTGGTTGATGACTACTTCGGGGACTATACTAAGCAATATTGACTATATATTGACTACATATTGACTATATATTGGGGATTATGGATTATCATGGATTATCATGGATTATCATGATCCATGAACGGGGAATTCCGTTCTCAACCCACGCACACGTTGCGCGCGTTTGTTGCTGAGGATCTTGGTTCCTGGCCCCGTTGCACTGACCTTGGTCTGGAGTGTCTTGGCAGGGACCTTTTTTTGAACTTCTGGAAGGTTTTGACCGGGGATTCAAAGAAATACCCTCTGGTAAACTGCCACATAACTATGGAAAATCACCATTTTTAGTGGGTGAATCCACTATTTCTATGGCCATTTTCAATATTAGCTATGTTAGTTTACCAGAGGGTAGATGTGATGTACTTAGATAGGTCAGGCTTGGCATAACATTAAAAAAAAATCACGCAAATAACAAAAAAATAAAATACGTGTTTCTTCACCATCTATTGAACGAATTTTCAGACCTTTGGGGTTTTGCAGATTCGATATGCGGAATCAGCAGAATGTCCATGGAGCTTCAACAGCCGAGAATTTCGAACACCACTGTTGATTCATATTATAACATGTGCTATATATATATATATTAGTTTACATAAAATGATATGTATATATATATACTAGGCATAGACATAACTTATAACCTAGTTGTATCTAGATGTACACTATAAAGATAAATAGGTATAAACATAATATACATCATGCTATAATTATACATAATATATTTATATATCTTAGGTATATACATCATGCTATAATAAAATATAATTAACATAATATATTTATATATACATGTATATATATCATAACATATATCATAATGTATATCATAATATATATATATATATCATAATATATATATATACATCATAGTACATATATATATATATACATATATCTCATAATCTATATCATAACACATATCATTATATATATATATATTATATATCATAATATATAAATCATTATATATATCATAATGAATATATATATATATATATATATCATAACATATATCAACATATATCATAATATATTCATAATATCTCCACATTGTACATCCCTTATGGAGGTGTTGAGCCCGCGGACTTGACCAACCTGGGGGATGTGGACATTTCGGACGCTCGGGTTGAACGAGTTGAACGAGTTGTGACCGGGAAAATAGCCATTGGATTATGATCATAACTATAGGGTTATTAACATGCTACAACTAGAATAACAAGGGTTATATCCATAACTAGGGTTCTATTGATTCTATTTGTGTTTCAGCTTTGGGATGTGGAATAGTTTGCTAGCAGTGCACTTGCCTGTTGTAGAAACCCAGGCATCTTTTCCATACAATGGAGGGTCTCAGCTGGTTGTAGCTTGCTGGGGCTTGGAAGTTTTTAAATGATCATGGTGCCAAGAATATCCATCAACACAGTATCTGCAAGGTGCTGCCCTCTCCTGTGATGTTTGTTGGAAATATAAGTATACACATAGTTCGATACATATATATGTATATATATGTGTGTAATATCTAAAATAAATCCTATGTAATGGAGTTATAAACCAACTCAGCTATACTTAGGTCACAAACTGGTGCAGCACTTGTGGAGATGGCTTAAAGCAACTTTTTTGAAAATTTTGGGTCATTTTATAACTGTCAGCTATTTTGTTCTATTTGGGTCTAAGTGTTTTGACCTGTTTTGACCCATCGCCATGACACGTCTGACAACATGAAGTGTCTTCATGATGTGGCTTGTAGTGGTAAAGAGGAATCAAACCTTAAAACATCTTAAGACATCTTAAGACATCATAAGTCTCGATTAGTGGCTGATTCTATCCCCTGTAGATTGCCACTGCCTAATCAAATCCTATGGTATCAAGCCATTGAATCATTGTTGTTTTGGCCTCAGTGCCCGCAATAGTTGTATGTGGAACCAGGTCATGGAGGTTTTAAACGAAGCGTAACTGGGGGGCACCAACTCAGGTACCATGGCTGATTTGGGCACATTCATGGAAATTTGATTTACTTTGAAAGGATTCTGTTGAAGTATGTTCAAATTAACCCTCAGAACTCAGAAGTAGTAAGCATCGAGAATTCTCATTGAAAAACAAGATTCAACCCACGAACCCGAATGCAGTCACGTAGAACACTTTTGTGAAACAAGTTATTTGAGCAGTTTTGTACATTTCTCCCCTGTTACCATGCCAGTGCACTGTAGACTGTGGAATGCGGAAGACAGTGGAGTGCAAAGTGTGGAGTGTAAAGTGTAGAGTGTGGACTCTAAAGTGTAAACTGTGGAGTGTGGAGTGTAGAGTGTGGAGTGCAAAGTGTAGAGTGTAAAGTGTGGAGTGGATAGTGTGGAGTGCAAAGTGTAGAGTGTAAAGTGTGGAGTGTAAAGTGTAGAGTGCGGAGTGTAAAGTGTCAAGTGCAAAGTGTGGAGTGTAAACTGTGGAGTGTGAAGTGTAAAGTGTGGAGTGTGGAGTGTAGTGTGTGGACTGTAGAGTGTAGAGTGCAGATTGTAAAGTGTAAAGTGTGGAGTGTAGTCACATGTCACAACATGCCACGCCTGCCACGGAATTTGCACGTTGCCACCACTTCACGCAGCCCTGACAATTTCGCAAAAACACGCAATGCGACACGTCTGAAGTGCTGCGCTTGCCACGCGAAATGACGATGGAGGTCTCCAAAGTGCTGCGCCTGCCACGGAAGCTGCAACTCATCTTCTGAAAATGACGCAAAAGTATTGCGCCTGCCACACAAAACGATTTTCGACACTTTTGCAGACACGTGAGAATAACACCAAGTGCCACGCCTGCCACACGAAACGAAGCTACGCGACATTTGGAACCTCCGGTAGCCACTTTTGCAGAACTCACCATAGGCACGGCCATGCGGCCCTCACGCGAACGCCTGCGGACGGTTGCGAACGGTTGCGCAACGTCTGGCAAACACAGCCTCAACCCCCAAACCCCCAGAATGAAACCGGAACCCTTGCTACGCATTCGGGAAAATCTAGTCATATTACGCTAGACAGCTCGCTAGTTTGGTTAACATATATATATATATATAATTTAGCCAAAACATGAATCAGCTGTTATAGTTTAGCCGTATTTGTAATAAGCCATTCGTGCTTTCGCTGATTCATATAGCGACGAGCCGTTGGCCCAGGCCGAAGGGTACCATTGCCATGATACCCATCTGGCAGCTCGCCAAGGGGATGGATCAATGCGAGGGTTGAACGCAAAGCAACGGTTTGTTATGCAGCATTTATGCTATCCAAATTAGACAATTGATTGATATATAGTTATATATGTTTAATAAATGATTAATATGTTATAAACTATGTTTAACATCCAATTATATATGTTTAATCATGTTTAATCAAACTTCCAACCAAAGAACGTGAAAGACAAACAACATGAATAATTTTGAACCACGCAAAAGGAAGGATTGCATCAAGACCAGTGGGGAGTGAAGCAGGAACGTGAGGATGCAACCAGCTCAAGGTAAGGATTCAACCAGAACAGAAGAGGATTTGGATTTTGGACCCACAATCATGATGTTTCGGTAGCAATTTTGGGGAGAACATGGGGTATGGACGGTATGGAAATTTAGATCTGTGGGTCCAACCTTTTGAAGCTTCGGAACCATGGGCCAGGCCTAAGAGATTTCTCTGCAGGAAATATGGCAGATCCTCACCAAGCACGCACGGTTTTTGCATCTATCCTATCATTCTTAAATATCCGTAGTTTGGTTGCAGGATATCCAGCTACCCTCGTTAACTAAGTATGGACATATCTACCAACTTCCGACCTGGGGCAACACCCTGTGGCTATTTTCGCCCATAGGGATTGAGGTCGACCCAGCCTGTGACCCTGTGCTCAGGTACGAGTTTGTTCACCAGATCCAGGTACTTTCTATATGCCGCTCAGAAACCACACGGTAATGTGGGAGTTACCCCCCAGGTATGGCAAAAAATAATAGGGATGTGATGATGTGATCTGGTTGGTGGTTTCAACCATGAGTTTTATTTTCCATTTCAAAAAATGGGATGTCATCCTTCCCATTGCCTAACTCCATCATTTTTCAAGGTGGTTAAAAAGAGTTAGGTCTAGGTCCTTCACTTGTGTGTTGTTTTGCCAGCCCTTCAAAAAAACAACAACGAACCAGAAAACAAGAAACCAAGAAACCAAAAAACTAAAAAAACAAGACCCCCCCCAAAAAAAAAAACAGAGAAAATTAGATTGCACACCCCAAGGGGGGGAGTAGTGGCAGAGAGTTGGGTCTTGTCTTTTTGTTTTTTTGGGTTTCTTGTTTTTTTTTTGTTGTTTATTTTGATTTGTTTAGCCATTGCAGAAAAACCTAGCAGAAATTGTCAATGGTTGCAAAGCAGTGAGAGAACCATCGCAGATGTGCAGTGTCAGTGGCTGCAGAATGCAGTGAAAAACCGCACTCCCAGGGTGTCCCCTTCTGTAAGCAAAAGTTTAGCCTATGTCTTAATTATCATTTGCTGGGAGTTTGTATTTAATTTGTTTGTTTGCATTGTGAAGCGTTCTGCATGATCGGTTGCTGTCCAACTTTTCTTGGTTAGTATTTCGCAGTATATTTCCCAATGTTTGGCTGGCTGATATCCCATGAGTGAAGTATCTGAAGGTACCAGAAGGATTATATATATATATATATTATATATGGGGGTTTCTCAAAATGGGAGATCCCCAAAACCATTGGTTTCAATACTAAACTGGTCTAATGACTTGGATGATTTGGGATATTCCCACAATTTTTAGGAAACTTCCATATTTCGTTTTTTGTTGGCTTGATATGGGTTTGCCTGAAAATATGGTAATTATATACCCCATTCCATGCAATGGTTGAATTATCATCCCCAGCCACCAAAATGGTGTTTCCAGTCATTTCAGATTGATAGTTGAATTAATAAATCACATTCTAATCCCCATTATTTTCATATGTTTTCTATATGTTTAACTTTTAAAATGCCCATTCAATGCACATAAAAAAATCCCATTAAAATCCCAATTAAATCCCGTAAGACTTCACTAAATATACCCCTCGAGGTCGTGGCAGCGGTCCTATAAACGAGAATCAGGAGAGCCCGTGTGTTGGATCAACCGGGTAGGCATTTATCCTCCAAACGGGCTGTAATCGAATTTTATGGGATTTATATAGTGAGATTGAATGGTCATTTATGGATATTTATGGGATTTAGTTGCGATTTAGCGTTCAATGGGATTTAGTGGAGTTTAGTTTTATTTAATGGTGATTTTCATCGAATTTCATGGGATTTAGTTGCGCTTCATAGGATTTGATGGCAATTTTCATTGAATTTCATGGGGTCCTGTTAGATGGTCATGTTAATCGAATTTGTGGGATTTAGATGAATTTTATGGGGATTTTATGGGGCTTTAGTGGAAATTTCATGATTTACCTTCCAGTAAAGGTTGTCCTGGAAGCAATTGCAAGACATAGATAGCCAAGGAGAAGACTTGGGAATACTTGGGAAGACGGAGCTGGTACTGGAAAGAGTGGAGGAAATCTACGCCATGGTGCAAATCAATTCTCTAAAGGATCGGTTCGCAAGTGAGGTAGCGGTATTCACATGAAGGGTGCCGGGAGGAAGGATTATTTCAAGCATTTGAAACTGATCCTCAAAGCTTGGCTGGAACGTCAGCGCTCCCTGCAGCACCATGTGGACGAACAGGATTTGGTAGACGAGTTTGTGGAAGTTTGTGGAACTGTTGAAGACGGAGCCTGCCTGCATTGAAATTCGACCCAAAACTTTCCGCTGGAAAAGACAGAACAAACAAGAACAAACAAGAACAAACTGGCACCCAGCTTCGAGGACTTCAAGCCTGTCCAGGATCATGTGGATGCCCAATCTACTCATAGGCCACATAGATGTGGAGAATGAGAATCAACTATTTGTCGATCATTTTCCCGGGGAAACCCATGGAAACCATGTATTTGTTCTTTATACATCTATGTTTTTTTGCCGGTAAATGATGCAACCATAGAAACTGGTCCAAATATGTGGTTAGATGATTAAACATATATATCATATATAGGTATTTGCATGATGAATGGATCATTTAACTTAGTAACTGGTGAGTGTGGCTGTGGGGTTATAACATGTTTGCTTTTCCGAGTTATACATAGGATACGCCACGAAATGGCACTTACTCAGCAGGGTTTTTGACTAACTAATAAATGCTTCGCATCATCAGCGGAGACAGTACCCAGCTGTCATGATTTGTGGTGCGATCCTCCAATTTTGATGATCGTAGGAGGTGAAGGAAATACACCCAGTTAGATTAGTTGGATATAAACACAGTCATAACCCATAATACAAGCATATTAACATATAGTAACCATTTATGTAAACAAATATGGTGGTATCCCAGTTCAAAAACCAGAAAGTCCTGCAATACTATGGCCAGAGAGGCCAAGCAGCTTGGAGTTTCCGTGCATTTTGGCCATGACGATTGCCTTGATCAATTTTCACGAACAAGCTATTTTCTTTGCGGGTTACTATTAAAATATATTTATTATATATATATATATATATTGCACGCAAATTCTCAATCATTTATACTGGAAAGTATACCCGGGCTACTATAACTCATAACAAATTCTCGGTACACGCCAGCGATTACGCCGACGCACACGGCCGCAGGTTTGTCAAGTCTGTGAGGCGAAGAAAGATATATATGTTGTATATATGTTCATTTTGTTAGATATATCTATATTATATATGGTTCATTATGCATACTATGTGTGTATATATGGCTCAGCTCTGCAACCCCACCCCCCTCCCCCCTCATGGTCATGTTCCTGCATGTACGCTGTCGGATATAGTTGACATAAAGACCATATGTAAACAAATAATTAAATAGATATACACATACCCAAATGAAATCACATATTCGAAGGAAGTTTAGAAGTCAAACTTCCGAAAATATGGACAGATGGAAAGCAGAGGTGGGAAGAGTCAGAGAGGAGAAGAGAAGAAGAGACAAGACAGGAGAAGAGAAAGAGTGAGAAGAAAGAAGATGCAGGTGTGCGAAAAGGTAGGAAAGTCGCGAAACTGTGTTTTTTTCCAATGATTTGTGGTTCTGAAGGTCAAAAAGTAGGCTCGCTAAAGCGGCGGGTGTGGAGCCAGCTGGCCAGATGAGAGATGAAAAGTTGCACCCCGTTGTGGCGCAAAGCGCATTTCGAAGTCAAAATGTACAAAACACACCAGCTTCGCAAAAAGTGCACGCTGTTTTGGAGCGAAGCATATTTCCAAGTCAAAATGTCAAGAACACCACATGCTCGGACCACTTTTGAAAGTTCAGATGTGGTTTTGCCTGGCCACGCAAGGGATTCTGCACCTTGCCAAAAGTGAGCAAAATGTGAGGGTTTTGTAGCAGTTTCAAAAGCGTTGGCAGCCGTGGAACATTTGAAGAGGATCTGGAAAGATGCATTTCGCGTGGCGCAGTACAAAAGACATGTTCATCAGAGATGTTAGGAGGTCGGGGCACTGATTTCCTGAGAGGGGTTGCATTTTGGAGCATCAGATCTTCAGTTTTGGGAAGATGATGCTGTGTGACAGGTACAGCGCTCCGTATGACCTGGCATCACTTTTTCGTGGCAGCCGCAGTACTTTAGACAGACGGAGTGGAAAAATCGCAAAACGCATTAGTACGAGGCGGTCAGCCCTGCACTCAACTTATCAACTTTCCATTTTTGAAGGAAGTCTGGCAGAATTGCTTCGTTTTTCATGTTGTCATCTTCGAAAATTTGATGAGGAAGTCTCGCCGTCGCGCAGAATTGCGAAAATTGAGGAAATCTTGCAGAATTGCTGCGTTCTTGATATTGTCAAGTTCAAAAGTTGACGAAGTCTCGCAGAATAGCTTCGTTTTCAAGCTTGCAGATAGACAGACAGATAGACAGATAGACAGATAGACAGGTAGACAGGTAGACAGATAGACAGATAGACAGATAGACAGATAGACAGATAGACAGATAGACAGATAGACAGATAGATAGATAGATAGATAGATAGACAACTACAACTACAACTGCAACTACAACTGCAACTACAACTACATTACACTTCACTACGCTAATTACACAGTATACTACATTACAACGACAACGACAACCACAACAGCAACAACAACAACAACTACTACTACTACTACAACTACAACTACTACTACTACTACAACAACAACTACTACTACTACTACTAGTTATACTACTAGTTATACTACTAGTTACTACTACTACTACTCCTGCTACTGCTACTGCTACTACTACTACTACTACTACTACTACTACTATTACTGCTACTACTACAACTACATTTTCATTACACACAACACTACACTACACTAATTATACTAAACTACACTACAATTACAAATGCAACTACAACTACAACTACACGACGCTACACTACAACTACAATTACACTTCTTCACACACACACACTACACTACACTACACTACACTGCACTGCACTGCACTGCACTGCACTGCACTACACTACACTACACTACACTACACTACACTACACTACACTACACATCACATACTACACTACACTACACTACACTACACTAATTGCACTGCACCGCACTACAACTACAGCTACAATAGACTACACTACACTAATTAAAGTGCACTACACTACAACTACAACTACACTTCCTTACGCTTGACTACACTACACTATACCACACGACACTACACAACACTCCACGACACTATGCTCCTAAGGCGTTGCAGACCTCAGAGTGCAGTGAATTGCTCGACCCTATGAGAGCAGCTTAAGGTGTTGATCCGCCAGGGGGACTTTCAGGGCGCCATGCTCTATGAAACCCCCTGGGTGGATGAGGAGACGAAGGAGGCGATTATCCAACGTTTCGAGCCGGAGACTTACAACAGGAGGGTACCAACCGGAATTGCCATATTCATCCATATTCATCTCCGTGTGCGTTTCTTTTCTAAAAAAGAGAGAGAGAGAGAGAGAGGCATGATCTGGAACAAAATCTTAGGATAGGCCATGTCCAACCTATGGACTCGTGTCTCTCTTTTAGACTAAATGGAGGTCGAAAACCCATAGTTCGAACCCCCTGGAGCATATGATTTTGCAATTTTTCCAATTGTCAATTTTACAGTGAAATTTTCGAAGGAGTCCAATCTCATTTTAGAGTACTTGATTCGAGTCCACGTGCTGGGTTGAAATGCTGAAGCCACAAGCCTGTTAGTCTCTCCTCCCGACCGATTGCTCTGCCTAACTTCTCCGCTCTCGTGCTTCCTCCCTCCATGGCTGCACCTATCGATCTCGACCCCGAATCCCAACATCGCCAGAATTGGCTCTGCCTCATGGCTCTCCTGCCAAACGAGCTCGTCATGCAGCTCCGAAAACGCAGAAATGGTCCACTTGATCCAACAGACGATCAGCTCTTCCCTTGAGGGTCACTTGGGCCGCACCGAAAACTCCTTGACTCTCAAGCAACGCATGCCTCTCGACTCACCACCTTGGAGACTGTCACCAGCAGGGGCACACCCTCAAAGAGATGAAAAGAGTCACTCCCAACGCAGAGATTGTGCAAAACTGCAACGGGCAGGTTTCACTTCTGCCCAGGGCTCCCCTGATACTTCCCCGTCTTCGTGCTGCGGCACCAGTGGACGTCCCTTCATCATTTGATCTCGTGGTTGGTGGATGTAAGGGCTTTCTCGTGAGACCATCCACTCGCTCATCAACCCTCTACTCAATGAAGCACGGGTCATGGCAGACATCTCGGAATTCAAGTTGTTCGGCAGACGCCCCACCATTGGCAAGCTGGTCCCCCATTTTCCTTCGAACCTGACCTTCCAGGAACGGAGGGCAAAACAAGTGTTACCTTCCGGATGACTATCGAGCCATACAGGGATGCTTTTGAGGACAACAAGTGTTTCTCCTCACCATCCTTTCCCCGACTACTTGGCTGATGGCTGAATTGGATCGTCAGCAGGGCTGGCGCTGGCACCGACTTTCTGCGGCCCTTGGCCTTCGTGGTATGGAATCTGCCCCGTCCTTCTGTGTGGAACAGTGGTGTCACTTTGGAACATTTCATTTTCGCTGTTTCTTACACTCCCTGCACGATGTTGATGTCAGCATGTTTTTGTACAGGTTGGCAGCGTTTTCGGCTTCACTATTTTCTCACAAAATTGTGTGTGTGAAATTCATTGCTTCCTCAAGGGTGGCTTCTCCAAGTGAAGTGTGAGCTCCTCTTTACGTTGAGCTCCTGCTGAGCGGGGGAGATCGCCTGTTCATTTCGCGTCCCCTCAATCTGAGGGTCTTGGGCTGATGGCGCTGGAGAGACAGAGAGAGAGAGAGAGAGAGAGAGACAAAAAAAAACAATGCCAAAACCAAACCATCAAAAAGAATTGGGCAGAGTTCTATTTAAGTTTTTAGATGGTAAAGAACAAGTTTAGATGTTTTTCGATTTTTGGGTGGTTTTTGGAACTTTTTAGTTGTTTTAGAAGCTTTAGTAGGATTTAGCCATTGATGCCATGAATGCACAAATTGGTGTCACAGGGGTAGTTCAAACGGATCAGAACATGACCAGAAATATTGAGATGTTCTTGGGTTGATTTTGCTGTTTTTAGTTTGTTGTCCTGTTGGCTGCCAAGATCACAATTCAGCAGAATACCTTGAAGATAAAGCCTTATAAATGGTTCCTATGACAGTCAATAGCTCTATCGATCAATTGATCAATCAATCAACCAATTAATCAATCAATCAAAAAACACAAACAAACAACAAACAGACAAACAATCATCAACACAATCACCTCATCCCAACGCTCTCTTCCGCCACCGCCTTGTGCGGTACCACTGCGAACACTTTGCAAAAGTCAAGCCACATTCGAGTTTAATGTCATGCATATGCCCTCTCCCCGGCGCGTCACACTTCATGGTGGTAAGCAATGCAGCTAGCATGTGAGCAAACAAAACCTGCCACGAGCCACGTGACAGACTGAGACACTGAAGATAAAGAAACAAGCTAAAAGAAAAGACCAAACTGATTATCCACAAAGAAATCTTCGAAAGTTTCCACAAAAAAAATAGTTGAAGTTTTTGCAGCCGATGCTTTAACCTCCCCATTTCACGTCGTGTCTTGTTGTCACTGATGTTCTCGCATGCGTGTTCCATGCTCGCAGGCATGACTTCGGCATGACTTGTTTGAAACAGCGACACTTCCATGGGGATGATCAGAATCCCAGATTGGATTCAGACATGGTCGTACCGCAAGACCTGCCCCTTCACTGGAATGGGTCTCTAGTCTGGACTCCTTCAATTGGAACAGTCATTAGAAAGAGCTGAAAGAACGTACTGTAACTGCTGCATTCAAGCAGCTCTTGAGATGTCCTGCGCGCTGATTCTCTTGTGCTTTGCATTCCGCTGCTTGCTTCACGCAGGGGACTGCTGCTCTGGGCTTACTGTTCTGGCATTTTGCTGGCTTTCCTTGCCTTTACCATTTTGCTTACCAAAAAGGTTCAAAATTGCACATTTTTCCGCTTTGGCGCTGGAAGACTGATTTGGGGTTTTCTATGCGCTGCTGCTACTCCGTTGGGCGTGGGAAGGTTCAGTGATGGATGCTTCGCAAGATATGCTCAGCGCAAGGGATATTGCCCGCCAAACCAAGAAATGAAACACACCAGCAGACAACAAAAACACCAGCTTGCATGCACGAGTGAGCACGCTGGAAAAAAGGGCCGGAAACAACCTATAGGCACTTTTGGGTTGGGACATCTATAATACTGGTTGTTTTTTGGCACTCACCCTTTGAAACTTCCGCCCAACAGAATTGATTTCCAGATCCACAAGCTCTGCAAACTCAAGCCCCCGCTGAGGCTTGAGACCATCTGAATCTGAGCTGCCATCACTGTTTGGCACCTGCCAACCGCACTTGGGTCGATGGACTCAATGTGAATCTCCTGGTTTGCTCGCACAAACCCTGGTTTGGCAGGGAATGTAGGGGGACGGGATCACTTTTGGAAGTATTTCCGGAGCACTGTCAAAATCCCGGGGTTGTTACAGCATTCCCACTGCTATCATCATTTTGTTTACCCTTTGGTAATCAACAGAGCTGTCTAGAAAAATGGTCATTCCCGTGATAGCTAAACAATCTAGTCACATCGATTATCCAGCAAGCGAGCAGTGAACAGCAGCAGTACGAAGGTATATCAACAGCAGCAGCTTCATTACCAGCCATCCTTGTGCAGTGCTAGGCGATGCTGCAGAGGAGATCCAGCCCAACATCTGGCCTTTCCGCCCACGGGCGGTATGGCAGAGTCATCCCACTGACTGTCATGTCCAGTGTCATGTTTTGTCCAGAGCACATCCGGGAGATGTAGAAAATAAGAACACATGCGAACAAATGAGAAAAAGTATTTTGAGAAAACGAGAAATAAATGAGTCAATAATTGACGTGCAAATGTAGGTCAAACAATGAATCAACAGCCTCCTGCCCGCTTCTAAAGGAGTAGGATAACAAGATCAAGAGCCTCCTGCCCGCTTCTAAACGGGCGGGTGGGATAAGAATATCAAGTGCAACAAGAGCACATCCAAAAAAAAAACCTCATATCATATGCCATTTGCTCATTTGTTTGCCCATGAATCTTATGAAATTTGATGGAACGGCTCGCTAACTCTAGCAGCAAACCTTCGCCCAGAACCCGATCAAGAAATACTGGGGAGGCAGCGGCTCAGGCCCAGAACCGGAGCTAGAGCCTAGAGGGAACAAGGATCAAAGTTTGGGAGAACTCATTTTTGTTCACTTGTTTGGATTTTTTTTCATTTTTCTTCGAGCGTTTACTGCCTTCCTCAGTTTCCCTCCTCCCTTGGCCTCTGACCCCCTCTCCCGATTCCAGCCCAGGCCTCACCCAGCGCTGACAGCCTCTCTGGATTCCAGCCCAAGCTTTTCCTTGCTCCCACCCCCTTCACCCATTGCTTCTTCACCAGGATTGCTGCATGGCCGATGGTTCAACATTCTCTTTGTCCAGTCCAGTCTAGTTTATTCCTAAATAGATTCAATATTTGATTCTAATTGTCTATTTGGTTCCATCTTAAATGCAAATTGAATGAGCATCTACTACGTGTACCATAGTAACCATGACGTTTCCGTTCTGCACACTTGCAAGGGAAACTCAAACTCTAATAATTTAGCATTAGTGGCTAAAGTATGCACATTGGTAACCACCCCTCATAATCATAGTTGTTTCAAAACATCAACAAGCACTTTGGTTTTCTATTGCACACATCCAGGTCATGAACCATGTTCATCCTATCGTTCTTTACTCCTATTTGTGACTATGTGTTTATGGTTTTTTCCAAATTGCCATTCCCATTTTATTCACATGTTTTTCAATTTTATAATTTCCTTGATTTCCAGAAGAGGAAAGAATAAGTCCAGTTATGGTAGGTAAGAAGCGGTAAGCGTAACAATACGCAGCCGTTCTTCAGCCAGAGTGGGGCCCCACACTGGTAAATAATGGTACGTTAATGTTGGATTCATGGTAGATCCGGCCATTAACAAACCCATAAATGGCGCTTGTTTTTCTATGAAGCGTAAAGGTGAATTATTGCTACTATCAATCTCCAATGATTGTAATCCACCAGTCTGCTTTTTCAATCACCATCGAGCAAGAGTGAAGACAAATTATGTTCAATGGTCATGGGCCATCATTGTTTTGCCACCAAATCGACCAAATCCAGCAGCTTTTGCAACGCATTTGACGAAATTTACATTCAAAAACACAAGAGTGAAGGCTTCATCGAGTGAAATCTCCATCGTCGATCTGAATGACTTAGAGGATGGCATACCGTCGTGGTGGGGAACTGTTGTCGACTTTGTACTTGTATGCTGTGACCTTTCGCGGAATGCACAGTTGCCTGGAACCTGATGTTGCTCTGGAAGAGTATCACTTGTTGTATAGCCTGCACTACACTACACTCATTACAGCACACCACGACTACAACTGCAACTGCGCTTGCAAATACACTAATTACACTACATTACAGCTACAGCTCCACTACGCTACGCTACAACTACAGCTACAACTGCAACTACAACTACAACTGAACTACACCACACTACATCCAGCAGTTGTGGGTGAGGTGACCCTGCAACCATGGCAACCATTTCAAAAAACACAACTCTAACCGTCTAACCACCTTTCGGTCCATCAGTGGATTCGCTCTGCCATCCGAGATTCACAACAACCAACCTCTCCTATTGGTTTCCTATTTTTGAAACTTCCGCCACCGCCTTGTGTGGTACTACTGGTATATATACATATTTTTATGCATGTTGATATGGTTTCAATAAACTATAAGACCACCTAGCCATTCCACTGGCAGGGCCCAAAATTCCATTGGGGCCAGGAAGTTTCCATGCAGAACGAGAGCGCCTCCGGACTCTGGGTCCATCTCCAATGGGTACTGATGCATCTGGGACGAGAGGGGGGATACAATGGCGATATTATCAAAGGGTACCCTCGGGTAAACTAACATAGCTACTGAACATGGCCCATTTAGTTCGTTGATTGACCAATGAAAAATGGTGATTTTCCGTAGTTACATATGTTAGTTTACCAGAGGGTACAGCAAGCAAATCGTTTGCCAACAGAACATGATGAAATATGATAAAATGGAAAAACAACCAAAAATTATAGATCAGTATGGGGTATCATGAGATAAAAATGGATGATAGCGGCTTAACTTAAAACCAGGATTTATAGCGGATTATAGTGGGTTATATGGGTTTTAATCATTGAACACGGGTATGGGATTCAGAATTCTGGTTGGTGGATGATTGTCTTGGTAATCAACCTACAATCTATGGGAAATATACCGGTCATTTTTTGAGGAGTCAACCCTATTTCAAGGGAATCAGACGTAAGTATCCAAGTACATCCTGTGGAAGTATATTATGCTAAGTTGGGTGTGATTTGGGGGGTTGAGTCCATAAGTATACACGCACATATACATATATATATAATGTTGGCCTCTGATTAGGGCCCCCCCCCAAACATATTTTAGTCTACTCAATAACTCGGCATTTTTTGCGCCCCCCCAACAGTTTTTAGGATAGCCAACTTAAGTAAGGATTTCAATTGACATCAACCTATTTTCAATAGATTTTCCTTTTAAACCTCAAAAACAGCTCTTGGTAAGAAAGGATTTCAATTGAAATCAATTTATTTTCAATTCAAATTGAGTCTACTTTCAAGTGATTTCCCTTTTAAACTTCAAAGAAATCTATTGATAAGAAAGGATTTCAATTGAAACCAATTTATTCTCAATTCATTTGAATCTACTTTCAATTCGTTTCCCTTTCAAATGCAAAAAGAACGCCCAACAAGTTGTTGTGCACAGTAGGGTACCATCCAAACAGTTACATTATTGAGGATCTCGGTCACTCATGGGGTACCCCCTTGAAAAATTGTTTGGGTTCTGTTTTTTTAATAAGGGTTTAATAAGGCATCTAACTATTTGGGAAACCTTGCATTTTCAAGGCTTTAACATGGATATGATTTCTAAAGTAAATAGACCAATTTTACCTAAAAACCTGTGTATAAAGGTAGATAAAGCTCATCCTGGAAAAAAATGGATCTGAAAAAAAAGTCTCACAATAGAGGCTCCCCCCCACAATCACCAAGACGCTCAATTAGGAATCAAAAATGTCTCACAATAGGGTGCCATGACACTAATCGGAGGCTAACATATATATATATATATACAAGTATATATATATATACACACGCATTATGTATATCGAACCATGAATTTGGGGACACTTGGAAACTGCAAAAATACTGGTATTGAACAATTGACGTAGTGAACCATGGCAGTGATTCCCTTCAGTTTCCCACTGATTTGGCCAATATTTTTTTCGCGCCATTCCCATGGGAAGCGACCACCATACATCTTCCATTCCCAAAACTGGCTGGTTCAATCCTCAATTTGATGTTCGCAACAAAATTGAGGGATAAATATCCACATCCAGGTGGTTTATGTTAACTAACTATGTTAATCCAGCTAACGAGCTCGATAGATCACAATATGTCTAGCAGCAATATCCTACTGTAGTCATGCAATGATGTACTGTACATAGATGCGCACATGTTTTACGAATATGTTGACCTACGTTAGATATGTATTTAATACGTGTTCAGGTTTACCTACTATAAATATGTATGTTTCCAACTTAGCTATGGAAACATCGGGGCACCGACAGGTCCATGAGGATGTGGTGGTGGACGTTGTTGCAGAAGCTGCGAAACCTAAGGTGAGGCGGATCAACATTTAAACCCTAAATTATAACGACCTCACTGTTCTCCTTCATTGAAATGATGGTGAATGTATACAGAGTCGTCCCAAAATCACTTTATTTCGGGTTAGTGAATAGTTGTAATTGACCCATATAAGCCTGATTCATGGTGATTATAATTCTGACCATTATGGTGAGTATAGTGTTGATCAATGATTCTTCATGGGATACCATCTAGGAAATCAAACCTGGCTGGCTGTGAGATTCCCGAACTAAATGAAGGTTTCTAATCGGAAAATCTTCGAACTAAATGGGGAATAAATATTAAATATGTTTAGGAACATGTAACAATGATGTTCGGGAAGAGTATTATATCACGAAGGAAATTAAGTTCGTACGAACACGTATCACCAATTTCTTGGGGTGGGCTTATTTGATGATACCCAAAGCATGGTGCCATTTATGGAAAGATGTCGATCCCCAAGTTCGAACCATCATCGTTTGATCATGTTTGATAGGAAAGAAAATGGGTTTCAATCAGCTGAAATGTGGTATTTGCAAAGAAGAAATGCCAGCGGATCCAGCTTGACGGGAGAATTTGGAGACTTTGTCTCGTCAAGAAAATGATTCTTGGACAAACCCCAAGTCTCAGAAATAACCACAACCATAGCCAAGAATTCAACTGAAGGTTCAAGTGTTTGATGTTGAATGCATATCTGGTTGTTTCAACGATGCTTCTGTTTTTCCTTCCCAGTCTGTGATGATCCCAATTGACTTTACTCCTTTTCAGGTGGCTGCACCACCAGATGTGGTAAATGGATGTTCAGACTTCAGACACAGACCATTTGTTCAGTTGTGTAATGGCTGGATGGAGGCGCTGATGAAAAGAGATGTGCCAATATCTGCCATCGGATTGTCGCATTTCTGGATGTTGCTCAACGGTTTTTTCCTCACCTAAAGCCTCCAGACGCGCGCAGGATAGGTCACGCGGACTGTCGGTCCTGACAGAACCAAGTGGCCGGAGAGAAGTGGATTGTTCCATTCTGGGGGTTTTCAATGGCATTCTCCTCGTCGCTTGGTGGATGCGAAAGACCAAGTGTGTTCTCGGTCGAAATCGGAGTTTGGTTTGGTGAGGATCACGAGTGGCAGAGGATCATTTTGTGATTTATGTTGGTTGTTTGGTACATCTCGAGGGGTCACTTCTGCTTGGGCTCACTTATGCTTCACTATATATACATATATATATATACATTGATGTATATATATATATTATTATATATATATATATTATTATATATATTACACGCGTGTATGTGTAGCAGTTAAGTCAATGTGATTCGCCAATACAAATGGGGCGTATTTCCAGATTCTATACTCTACTTCTTTTGGATGAAATCACAAGGTAAACGTGCACTACCTTGGTGGAGTTCATTGTGGTATAACATATGCCTTTACACTCCAACAATAGTCGCCAACAATAATCTTAAAGCTATTGTTGTGTTTATTATATGTTTCTATGTGTTGTGGTGGTTGTGGTGGTTGTGGTGGTTGTGGTGGTTGTGGTGGTTGTGGTGGTTGTGGTGGTTGTGGTGGTTGTGGTGGTTGTGGTGGTTGTGGTGGCGGTGGCGGTGGCGGTGGCGGTGGTGGTGGTTGTGGTTGTGGTTGTGGTTGTGGTTGTGGTTGTGGTTGTGGTTGCTGTTGCTGTTGCTGTTGCTGTTGCTGTTGCTGTTGTTGTTGTTGTTGTCGTTGTTGTTGTTGTTGTTCAGATTACCTTCCCAAGCAGCCGCCCTTCGCCATGTTCTTCAGTTCCAAGGTGAGTGTCTGTCGCGAATCCGGAAGCGTCGCTGAGCGGAGAACGAATCTGAGTTGTTGGTAAATAAGCATGGCTGAACAGGGTTGCTCCAACCCACTATAGGTAAACTGGTTGGTGGTTTGGAACATGACTTTTTTCCATATATTGGGAATAATCATCCCAACTGACTAATATTTTTCAGAGGGATTGAAACCACCACGAGCAACCCTGCGGACTCACCAGGTATGTGACGGTATGTGCACCACCAAAAATGGCATGGAAAGCCCATGTGATAGTGACCAATCCTGACAGTTTTATAGATCCTCATTGACATGGAATCATTTGATCCTTTGATGTGTGGCTGATGTTTTAACAAACTGATTTGGAATGATCCAGTATGATAAATGTGTTTCAGAGGGGTGAAACCAGCAACCATTGTAAGCACTAGGCATCAATTCCCATGTGATAGTGTGATTATATAAATATATACTGGGGATTATCATTTCAGAGGTTCCAACCGTTCCAACATTCAGAAAGGGTTTTGTTCCACCATGTCTATAGATGCCTTGCGGGTAAGACATGTGATTTCAATTGCAAGGTTCGATCACTGGAGGACATGGTTCTAGCAAAATTTGCTGGCAGAACTTGTCAAAGCGACACACATATAGTGGATGTTTAGTTTAGCCATTGAGGTATCCCAAGCAGTGAGAGAAAGTTAAGGACCCTAGTTACGATATTGATGATGATTTGCTCTAGCTTTTGATGGTGATACCAGGTCCATAGATAAAGTCAACACCTCTTTCTAACAGTGGGACTATGTTATATGATGTGTGTTTTTTCTTTGTTTAAGGTGGACTTAAAATGGATTGAGCATGATCCTCATTGCTGCCCTTCTTGACCCTGCCGCGCAACGCAACGCGAAACGACGTCATTTCTAAGGCGGTTCATGGCGATGCAACGATGGAACTCGTGGAGAAGTTGGATGGTGTATCAAAACGTGGCAAGACTGCAATGCTGACCTGGCGGAATCGGCCGACCTGGCCATGACCATGAGATTCCCCATGGACCAAAATACTGCAGATGTCGGTGTTTTTGAAGTGTTTTAAAGTGTATTAGTATTATGTATTTAGTTGGTGAGTTTATCCTTCCAATTTCACTACAACTGGAACTGCACTTCCAAGTAACCAACAAACATTAAGTATTCATTGACACGGTGAAGCCAAAGTCTGGGCAAATCGTGGTTGGGTATGTAGTTCATTACAGTTATGATTAAACATATAGTTAAATATGCATGGTATCTGTATATCTATCTATCTTGCTTTCTATCTATCTATCTATCTAACTGTATTTAAAGTGTATTATGTATTTAGTTGGTGAGTTTATCCTTCCAATTTGACTACAACTGGAACTGCACTTCCAAGTAACCAACAAACATTCAGTATTCATTGACACGGTGAAGCCAAAGTCTGGGCAAATCGTGGTTGGGTATGTAGTTCATTACAGTTATGATTATACATATAGTTAAATATGCATGGTATCTATATATCTATTTATCTATTTATCTATTTATCTATCTATATTTTTATCTATCTATCTATCTATCTATCTAACTGTATTTAAAGTGTATTATGTATTTAGTTGGTGAGTTTATCCTTCCAATTTCACTACAACTGGAACTGCACTTCCAAGTAACCAACAAACATTAAGTATTCATTGACACGGTGAAGCCAAAGTCTGGGCAAACCGTGGTTGGGTATGTAGTTCATTACAGTTATGATTATACATATAGTTAAATATGCATGGTATCTATATATCTATTTATCTATCTATCTATCTGTCTAACTGTATTTAAAATGTTTTATGCATTTAGTTGGTGAGTTATCCTTCCAATTTCACTACAACTGGAACTGCACTTCCAAGTAACCAACAAACATTAAGTATTCATTGACACAGTGAAGCCAAAGTCTGGGCAAACCGTGGTTGGGTATGTAGTTCATTACAGTTATGATGATACATATAGTTAAATATGCATGGTATCTATATTTCTATTTATCTATCTATCTATCTATCTTGCTTTCTATCTATCTATCTATCTATCTGACTATCTATCTATCTATCTACCTATCTATCTATCTATCTATCGATCTATCTATCTGACTTTTTATCTATCTATCTATCTGTCTATCTATCTATCTATTTATCTATCTATCTATTTATCTAATCTATCTAATCTTTCTAATCTTTCTAATCTATCTAGTCTATCTAATCTATCTAATCTATCTAATCTATCTAATCAATCTAATCCATCTAATCTATCGAATCTATCTAATCTATCTAATCTATCTAATCTATCCAATCTATTTATCTATCTATCTATCTGTCTATCTATCTACCTATCTATCTACCTAGTTATCTATCTATCTATCTATCTATCTCTATCTATCTATCTATCCATCCATCCATCCATCTATCTATCTATCTCTCTATCTCTCTGTCTCTCTATCTATCTAATCTAATCTAATCTAATCTATCCTATACATCCTATCTATCCTATCTATCCTATCTATCCTATCTCTCCTATCTATCCTATTATTATCTATCCTATCTGTCCTATGTCTCCTATCTATCCTATCTATCCTTTCTATCCTATCTATCCTGTCTATCCTATCTATCCTATTTATCCTATCGATCCTATCGATCCTATCGATCCTATCGATCCTATCGATCCTATCGATCCTATCGAACCTATCGAACCTATCGATCCTATCGATCCTATCGATCCTATCGATCCTATCGATCCTATCGATCCTATCGATCCTGTCGATCCTATCGATCCTATCTATCCTATCTATCCTATCTATCCTATCTATCCTATCTATCCTATCTATCCTATCCATCCTATCGATCCTATCGATCCTATCTATCCTATCTATCCTGTCTATCCTATCTATCCTATCGTTCCTATCTGTCCTATCTCTCCTATCTGTCCTATCTATCCTATCTGTCCTATGTCTCCTATCTATCCTATCTATCCTATCGATCCTATCTCTCTATGATTCCTATCTATCCTATCTATCCTATCTATCCTATCTATCTTATCTATCCTATCTATCCTATCTAGCCTATCTATCCTAT